>JAODAL010019987.1:0-70587 GCA_025379985.1 Phyllomedusa bahiana
CATTTTTCTTTAAAAGGGTTAAAAAGTTACTGTTTTTGACACTTCCTAAAAAGCATAACAGTGTTTGGGAATAATAAAAAATAAAACATTTTGAGTTGTGAAAAAGATAATCATCATCCCCCTTGTCTTCAACAATTTTTAAAAAAAAGTCTTTCACATTTGTCCATTTTATTACCTAAAATTCCTGCCATACTCTTTTGAGAAAACCCAGTGACATTACTGCTCTCCACTCCCCACTTTTCTGAAAAAAAAATTTTACTATACACTGTGCTACTTAGGGGAAAATGTTTTAAACAATGTTTGTTGGCTATTTTCATCTGTTCCATTTCCCCATTTGTTTTTTTTTTTTTGGGTTTTTTTTTTTGCCAGCCATTTTTTCTTTTTGCTGGTTTTTTGTTGTAGTAAGTATAACTTTACCACTTCTTAATTTTTTGTGCACTCACATAACAAATTAAGATAATTCTAATTACATCTTCATAAAACAATTGCTCCTACAAGTCCTGTGAACTCAGCAACACTGATAAAAAACTTGATCACCTCACCTTTTCATTGTGCCCTTTGTTTCCTAAAAGTTCAATTGGGAAAAAAGAGTTCAATTATTTTAAAGTTTTTAAATTTAAAGGTTTGTAGAAATTTGTACACCGGTGATTTCTCTTTTTTTTTGGTCCCAAATTTCTTAATCTCACTTATAGTTTTTTTTTGATAGGGTTTTCAATATCCCCGCACAAACATATTTAAAAAGAGAACTGGCCACACAAGGTGAAAATTTCTGATTTTTTTTTTTTTGCTTTCAATATATATAAAAAATTTTTAAATTCATTCATGCTAAGGATGATTTTTAAAGGGGAGGGGTGATCAAGCCCTACCAGAGCCTGAGTGACTCTACATTCCCCGTTTGTGCTATTACCCGCTGCGCAGCTTTTGTTCGGCCCATGAAGCAACCCCCCCCGTATTGGCCCATCCCTAGTATTCAGAATTGGGGCCCAGGGGACCACTCCCCCATGTGCTTCCAGGGTTACGGCTTGCTGATCCGAAAGGGACCCCCCCCACCTTTTTCTTATCATAGCCTGGGAGAAAAACCCCATAAACAATTTTTTCGGGTGAGGATGGGGAGAATGTTTACGCGCCTGAAAGGGGCCTCGGGTCGATTAAAAAAACAGGAACTTAATTTCAAGTTTTTATCTAGATGGGCCGGGTTCCGTCACTGTTACCACCCTTTTTCCCCCCTAATCCAGGACTGCTGGGGTTGCCCAAAAAACGAGGGAACAATGCTACACATTTGGTGGGAGGTGAAGCGCTACAACCCCTTCTGGCAAAAAGGGGAAACCCCATTATCTATCTGATTACGGGAGAGCGGCTAGAAAATGACCCAATCTTTTCTTCCTTTCTGTTTGGGGGTTTGGGGGACCCCCCCCCCCCCACCGCCCCTCCAGAAAATCGCTGGTAATTACACGGGCTAAAAGGCGGCCGGGAAACCAAACCAAAGGCTCTGGAACCCTCACCAGACCCTCCAAACCAAGGGGTTTTAAAGGGGAAATACATCAGGGATGCAGAATGGAGGAGATTCGATAAACCCCCAAGCGTTTCTGCACCTCCCTAAAAAAAGGGGAAAACGGGTTTGACTTTTAGTCAGTAAAAACCAATACCTCTAAATATTGTGACCACTTTGACAATGGGGGCCGGGGTGATGGGCGTCCGCCCCCCGGGCTGGCTCACCCTCTCCTCCCCTCCTCCCCCTTGTTTTTTTTGGGGTTTTGTTTGTTTTTTTTGTTTTTTGGTTTTAAACAAAACGGGGTATTAATGCACGTGTACAAATCAGACTTGAAAAGGCAGCAAGGATTACTCCTTTAAAAATTTTTTTTTTTGACTCGAGAAAACCCCCTTTTGAGCCCCACTTTTGTAATTTTTTACTATGAAATTTTGAGTTGACTGCTTTTCTAAAAGCCCTGAGATTTTCCCTGTTCAAAATGAGCGTAGCTGAAGGTCCCTCGACGGGCAAAGCGAGCTCTCAGAGAACGGAGTCCGGGAGCGAACCCCCGTTTATAACGCCTCAGGCGGGATCCGAAACCCCTTTTTTAAATACTTTTTCGGGGAAATATATTTTTTTAGTTTGCATTAATGCTTACTTTTGCATTTTATATGCCCTTTTAAATCTGCTGCATGTAACTGTCTCCAAAAAAAAATATTTTTTTGGGGAGTGGAAAAAATTATGTAATCTCTAAAATCCCTTCTTTGGGTGTTCAGCTTAAAATTTTACTATCCGTATAAAAAACCCCTTTAAACCCCCATAGGGGCCTTTGTTTGTAGAAATTAAATTTTTTTTCTTCCCTGTTTTCCAAGACCCAAAAACTTTTTTTTTTTTAAATCTACTAGACATAAAAGGGGTTTTTTTGTTTACAGAAGGAAAATTTTACTTTTTTTATGGCCCCAATTAACTATAAAATAACTTTCCCCCCGCCCCCCTAAAAAAAAAAAATTTCCTTTTGGGGGTGGGCAGGGTTCATTTTAAATGCGGTTTCTTTTTTTGGGAGTTCACTTTTTTGGTAAAAAATGAAAATTAAATCATTAATTTTTCAAAAATCCCCAAATTCCCTTCTAGTTTTTTTTTAAAGTTTTAGTTTTTATTAAAAATTAAAATAGTTTTATTTAATTTTTAAATTTCACTCCCAAACTATTTTCTGTGCCCCAATGATTTTTTTAAATTTTTTTCCATGGGGTGGACTGAGGGGAGAGCTAAATTTGTTGCGGCTGGGGTGAAAGGTTTTTAATATTACCATTTTGGGATATTTTGAGACGTTTTGGCTCACTTTTTTTTCCCAATTTTTTTTTGCAGTGCAAATTTGGCCCAAAAAATTTTGGCATTGGTAAGTTTTTTTTCCAACACTCTCACCATTTGGATGAATATAATTTTAAATGGGGGGAATTGGGGGGGGGGAGTAGAGAGGGGCGAATTTTTTTAAAATTTGGGGGGGTTCCCGCCGACTTCGCCGAATTTTTCCGAAAAAAATTATTTTCCGGGGTCCGGATTAAAAGCTAAAAAAACTTTTTTCCAGGTTTGGCCACAGACCCTGAAAGGGGGGCTGTAAACCCGTTGTCCCATCCCTTAAATTCCAGGGGGAGTTTGGGGGTTTGGTCTTCATAAAATGTGTGTTTTAGAAGAAAAACGCACTTGACTGCCGCCCGCTCTAAAATTTTCCCTTCACCCCCTTAAAAATTTCCCGGGGGCATTTAGGGGAAAAAACCAAACCAAAAAAACTGAAGGGGGAAAGCGGCCTGAAAAGCCCTGGCAGAACCAGCGGAAAAAACCCAAACTGGGGGCTACATCCCCATAGCCAAAAAACAAAAGAAAAAGTAATTTTACCGGAGCCCCCCCAAGAACCGCAGCCCCCAGAAAGGGGGGACCACAGCAGGATTTCACCCTGCAGGCCACAGCATCCTTGTCATCTACCGGCCATGTTTTACCCCCCACACTAGGGTAAAACACTTTTCCCCCCAAGAAAAACATCTGACAACCCCATCAAGAGTCGGGGGGTTTGCCCACACACAACCCCTATTTTGGCCCAAGGCCCCCGGGGGAACAATGAGGGGCCTCTCCCCCTTTCTAAAACACACCTGTCCCGTTCAAAAATACAGTAAAGGAATAAACTATTTGGGGAACTTTGGGCAAAAGGGGGGGGGGGGGGGGGAGGGGGGGGGGGGGGGGGGAAACTTTCCGTTTCTTCTTGCAAAGGGCGGCAAATATTAATTGGGGAAGTTTAAAGGGGGGTTTAAGTTGCGACCCCGGTAAGGCTTTGTAAACAACACTGTTGAAAAAGGAAGGCGGTACAGGAAAAACACTAATCAAAGTAGCTGATCGCACAGGGGAGCTGGGGGGAAGCAGGCGAGGCGGGCAATTTTTCGGTGCCCTATTTTAAACAAGGCAAAAGGGGCCCCCCAAAAGGGAAAAAATTCAGTCCCCCTCCACCCTCTTTGTGTCCCCTATTCTCCCTGGGACGAAGTGGCGCCCTACCAGTCGCCTACCCTCACTAACCCCTTTTTCCCCCCCGGCCCCGGAAAACAAACCCCTAATCCACATTAAGTTTTTTTTGGAGAGGGGGAAAAAGAAGGAGACTTTGGACGACAGACCCCGTCTGGGAAAAATTTGACATTAAAGAGTTAATGTCTGGGGGTGGAGATGTAAAGTTGGGTGTCACAGCATACTGGTCGGTTTTGAAAACCAAAGGACAAACACTGCCCCCGAACCCCAAAAGTGTACAAGGGTTCTCATTATCAAGGGGGAAGAGAGCACAGCCCTTGGGGGTGTCGGCAAATGGCCAGCCCGGAAGTCGGTTTGTGTGGACGGGGGTCAGCAGGGGGGCGCCCTGCAAGGGTTGGGGGGCCAAAAAACCACATTTAAAACCACCCACTTTCAGGTTCCCCCGAAAGTAGCGGGACAAAAAGGGGTCACCGGGTCAGCGGTGGTAACAGCAGCAAATGGGGATGCGCTTTGGGGGTAAAATTTACCTACTCGGCGGTGTGCCCGGTTTTTTGACGGGGACACCCAGAGGAGGGTTTGGGAAAATAAAAAAATATTAAGGGAATTTTTTGGGGAAAAAATTTAAAAAAGGGGACCCGGGACCTTAAAAAGTTTGGGACCACGGCCCCCGGGATCCCCCCCTCAAAGCCCGTGTTTACCAAAAACCCTGTTTTCAAAATGTGGTGGTTTCCAATTTTCCTTTTCCCAATAGCTGTAAGCCCCCCTAGTGGCAACCCCTCCCATTTCAGGAAGTCAAGGGTTTCGCCACCTTTTGGGGCCCAAGACAACTCCCGTCTATTACATCATCTCCCCTCCAGATACTCCTGCTCCTCGGCACTCCCGGGGCAAAGCCTTTTCGGGTTTACCGAACGATTGGCCCGGGGTACCGCAGTATTCGTCTAGCCATCCTAAAATGCAGAAACTACCGTTTCTCCTGGGCCAAAAATTGGGGTAACCCCGCAAATCCCCCCCTTTTCAAGTTTGGTTTGGGCCTGCCCCTTCAAAAACTGGCCGGTAAATTGGCATTCACTATCAGGGCCCTTGTTTAAAGACACGGGTAAATGGCCTTTTTTTTGGACCACCCGCAAGCGGTGGGAAACGGGCCCCCCAGGGGGCGGGCTAAGGAGGGCCAAATTTTTTACATTGGAAACCCCCGACCCCAAGGCAGGGTGGACATTTTTCCGCGGGGGAGTCCCACCAGGGTTTTCTAACCCCCGGGGCGACTACTTGAGGGGCAGCCCCAGGTGCAAACGAGGTACAGAATCGTAAGACCAAAAACTCGTGTCCAAAAATCCGGCCCAAAAGGTCAGGGGAGGCAGGGGGATATTCAAGGTCAGGTTTAAAGTAGCAGAAAGGTCGGGGTTAAAACGCAACAGGAAGGGATGAACGGGGGAAATTGATGAAAAAGAAAAAATATATTTAAAAAGGGGAAATTTATGAACAGGAAAAAAATACATTAAAGGGGGGAAAAATTGAACAAAAGAAATTATGAACAAAAATAAATAATTTAAAAGGGGGAAATTATTGAACAAGAAAGGCCCTTTAAAGGGTTTTTTTATGATCCAAATGGGAAAAAGGAAAGATTTCCCCCGGGGAATTTAATTCACAATGGGGGGGAAATTTCTCAATCAGGTTGGGTTTAAAGGGCCTTTAAAACCCCCTCTGCAAGACATTCTAAAAAGGGGGCCCGGGCACTTTTCAGCACCCTTTAGCCATTTCCCTTTCACCCCAAAAAAATCTTATACCCCCTTAAAACGCAAGGGGGCACACAGGCCCCCCCCCAACATAGGGTTATTTTGAAACCCCTTTCCCAAAAGGTGGAATTCCACCCCTTTTGTTTGAAATGACTCTATGGAAAAGAGAGAGGCCTAAAATTTAAAGGTTTAAAGATGATCCAAGTGGGGCAGGAATACACCCCTGTGTAAATTTTTAAAGTCGGTCAGTGGCCCGCTCAGGGGACACCTGCCCTTTTCTCAGGGGGCCTTTTTTTTTGCGGACAGCGTTATTTGGGATCGGCAGGGAAAACAGGGGGGTGAATCGTCATCCCCCCGCTTCATGTTGTCAAAGGACAGCGTAGTGGATTCCACTGGAAAACCCCCGGGGAAGCGTTTCAAATAGCCACGCCAGGGACGGGGTTTTAATAGGTTTTCCCCCAAGCCCGCCCGCAAAGCGGCATGGACAGCTGCGGGGGGGTCCTTTAACCCGGTCGCTAAACCCTGGGGGCGACTACCCTTTCGGTGGGCAGCCCCGAGCCCCAGCGAGGTACCGAATCGTAAGACAAAAAATCGTAATCAAAGGTCAGGCCAACCCCGGTTGGGCAGGGGCCCGGAAAAATTCGAAAGGGCAGGTTAAAAATAGCAGAAAGGCGGGTACACGGGCAGACAGCAACTAACCCGGGAAAAAATATATTAACAGGAAAAAATATAAATTTAAAAGGGGGAAATTAAAGAACAGGGAAATTGATGAACGGAATAAATATATTAACAGGGGGAAAATTTTGAACAGGGGTAAAAAAATAACAGGAAAAAATATAATTCCGGGGGGAAATTTTTGAACAGGGGGGAAAAAGATGAACAGGGAACCAAGGGGGGGGGCCTCCCCCTTTTTTCCCCCTTAACAGGAGGGGGGTCCCCTTTTCCCCAGTTTAACCCGGGGAGGCCCTTCCCTTTTTTTCCCCGGTTTTTAACCCGGGGAGGGGCCCCCCTTTTTTCCCCCGTTAACAGGGGAGGGCCCGCCTTTTCATTTCAAAGCCAGTTTTTTCAGCATTTGCTTTTGCTTCTTTTTTGTTCTGTTCCCTTTTTCCTTTTGGATTGGGTTTTAAACCCACAATGGCACAGAATGCAAAAAAGCACCTAAAAAATTCCCCGTAGTTTTTGGTCTCCCCCCTTTTTGTTCAAATTCCCCTACGCTGCATTTTTAACAAACGTGTAATGCAAAACTGGTTTCAAACCCCCACGTTTTACTTCATAGTGTTTGATTTTTAAGTGGGGGCTAAGCCCCAAACCCCAAAAGTTTAAACCCCTGGTGAGGGAACCGGGGGAACAATGGGGGGTTAGGGACAAAGGGGAGGGCAGCTTTAACCCCCCTCCCCCGGGCCTGCCCAAATAAGGGGTTTGTCTGCGTTCCCCCGACCTTGGGTGGGGTTGTCAAAAGTTTATCGGGGGGAAGTGGGTGACCTATCCCCAAACCCAAAAAAAAAATCATTGGGTTTCTGAAAAAACACACGGCGGGAAAATGAAAACCGGGAGTTTTTTTTGGGCCTCACCGAGTTTTTTACCCCTTTCTGCGACGTCCCTTTGCTGTGCTGGGGACCTGGGGTTGCTTTCCCGGAAATTTTGTGCCACCCGGGGGCCCCTTTTCAGGTGAAGAGCCTGCCACCATCCTGTCCCGACTTTCTGTTTGTTCTAAAATGTACAGACCCTGTTTGATGAAGAAATCTGTATAAAGATAAATACACCCCCGTATTTTACTCCAAATGAACCCCCTAACAACTGGGTTAAAAATTTTTATATAAAAAAATTGCGCTCCACAAATGGGGAAAGGGAAAAAATTTTCTTGTATGTGCCGTTTAAAAAAAACTGTGTAATTTTTTCTGAAAAAAAAAGCACAAACAGGCCTTTAAATTTAAACCCTTTGAAAAATTTAAAAATGCTCAAACCAAAATTTCTTCTTTGGGGTTGAAAAAACCCTGATTTTTTTCTGAGTACAAACCCGCGAAAAATACTAGTTAACCCCTTGGATGAAATTGCCAAAAGAAATGTGCTGCCAAAAATTTCCAACTTTGTACCCTGTTAAAAGGGCTGTAAATTTTTCGGGGCCCAAAAAGCAGAAAAAATCGTAATTAACCTTCGGTATGAATTTATGCAAAAGGGAAAATGTCTTCTTTTTGGCGTTGAAAAACCATTTCTTTTAGTGACCACAAACAAAAAAAAGCTTAATTAACCCCCGGATCTAAAAATTTCGCAAAAAAAAATGATTTGCCAAAAATTAAAATGGGATTGGATTTTTTAAAAACGCTGGTTTCTTTAACTGAATACAACACAAAAGGCTTAGGCCCAAACCCCTTTTATATTCAATTGCTCAAGAACTTAGCAGAGAGCATTTTAAAAAGTATTCACTGAATTTGGGCGCACACTGGGGCTTTAATTCCAAAAACCCCACAAAAACAGGGAATTGAACGTAAAAAAGTCCCCCTGAACAACTGTGACACCCCCCCCCCCCCCCAAAAAAAAAACGCCCTTTTATAACAGTTATTTTTTTAGTTGAGATTTTGCACACATCAGCAGCTTCACCCACACAGCAAAAGTGAGAACTGCCAGCGTCGGCCCCCGGACTTTTTATAGGGGGGTGACTTTATTGGCTTCATCCTGCAAAAATTAAATTAAAAGGGAAAATCCTTTTTTCCTCCCAACCTTTTTTTGCCCATTTTAAAAGGGGGCCCGGCTCGCACCATTTTTTTCAATTTAAAAAAACCTTCGTTCCCCCGAATCAACCCCAAAATTCGACTTTCGTTCAGAATCGAAGTTTTTTCCGAAATTCTAAACGAATTTCCCATTTGTTAGAATTTATTCACCCCCCTCTAGAAATTGGGGGATTTTTACCCGACACGATTGACAACCAACTAAAGTATAACTTTTATTTAAAAAAAAAAAAAATTTTTGGGACTTTTTTTTATTTATTTTTTGTTTGTAAAATTTTTTTCCCCCTAGGGGACTTGATCACTAGGGGGGATAATCACATGTGCACCTTTTACCCCCATTAAAAAATATATTGCAGGGCAATGTAATACAAGGCTCTCCAAAACTTCCCTAATATAAATAGAAAAAATTGGAAAACCATGGGGTTTTTTGGGGGGGTTGGTTTTAAGCTCCCTAAATGTATCACCCCAAACCCCCAAACCCCGGTTTTGTGGCAGCAATTCCCCCGAGGAAACAACTGCAAAACGGCTTAAGGGTTTTTTGGCTGAAAACATTTTGGGGGAGCTTTTTACCATCCCCTGAGGGTTTTTATACCTTTATACCTGATATTTTTTTGGGTGAGGGTTTAAATTTGCAAAATTTTACTTGCACTTTTTTGCACTTTATATTTTAGCTTGTACTAAATTTCCCTTTGGGTTTTTTATTTTATATTACTTTTTCTCTCCCTATTTGTGCCTAGCCACGTTCTGTTTTGTCGTCATAATTTTTTCTATGTTTGTCAAATTTTTTTATTTTATTAAATTGAATTGTATTTTTTTGGGGAACAAATCCTTTCCCCTTTTCTTTATCATCGGGGGGGGGGGGGGGGGGGGGGCCGGTCTGAAAAGTACCTCCCCTTTATATAATAGGTATACTCTAGTTACTTTTCCTAAATTTTTTAGGGGCCTTTTTTGGTTATAGAAAATCCATGCTGTAGTCTACACAGCACAGATTTTTTACTGTGGGATTTCTAAACCGTCGGCTCTCCACCAGTAGATAGAACATGTTCTATCTTCTGGCGGATTCTCGTACAGTCAGTGTACTGGGCTAGCGGGAAATCCAAAAACCGACCACGGTTTTCAGGCAAAAAGTCAAGGGGGGGGGGGGGAAATAGGAAATTTTGGGGTTTTTTTTTTTTGTTAAAGTTTTGTTTTTAAATTTCTGGTTTTAAGTTTTGGGGAGGGGGGGGTTTTGGTTTGAAGGGGGTGTTGTTTTTTTTTTGTGATAAAAAACAAGTTTCCCCCTTTCAAAATGCTTTCCCTTTTTGCTTTTTCCTCATCTACACCCGTTCACTGCCCTTCAGGATGCCATTTCCCTCGCCACTGTGATCTGCTGTGTACAGCCTCTTCCCCCTCCCTTCTGCTATTTCCAACACTCAGACAAGAGTGTGAGAGATATTGTTATAATTCAGCAGGACAGTCTGCCAGTTGAAGGACTTGCACAACTCCACATGTTAGAAAATTTTTTTAATGAAGACTTTTTGGAAAGTTTTTTTTTAAATTTTGCTTTTAAGAAGCAAATGAACAATAGGCAACATTTCCATATGAAGGAGTCCATATATTTTACATAAAAATGGTATTTAAGGGTGGACATTCACTTCAAGTGTAGTACTAATAAAAATAAAAAATTTTTTTGAAACAAAACCCAAAAAACCCGGGAAGTAGTCTTTACTTTTGTTTTTTAGGTAGCTGACATTTTAAACAGAGAAATTTAAAACCCAAAAAAATTTTTTTCCCCAATATGGTTTTTTCCAGGTCCATACTTTTAAAAATTTTGGCTTACTCAAAAAACAGAGAGGGCTGCACTCGTTCTTCCCCCGGCCCTATAAAAACAGGAAAGTGTAATTTTTTTTTTTTTGGGGTCCATTTGGTGTTTAAAACAAGTTTTAAAAATGGCTATGAAAATATGAAAAATTTCTGTAAAAACCATGTAGCTGCACCTTAGCAACAAAAAAAAGGTCCCTTGTGAGTGAGAAACTGCCAAAAGGAATATGGCAGAACCCCCTGACCTTTTTTTTTTAAATGGTTTACTTATTTATTTTTATAATTTTTTTAGTAATTATTCTTTTTTCTGTACATATGCATATGAAGACAGTATTAGACTGTTCATTCTGAGGGCTTCATGATGAAGGCTTCTATTGGAGAACGCGACATGAATCTTATCACAGCCTTACATTTTTTCTTTTAGAGATTGAGGCAAGACTATATACCTTTTACAGTTTGATTTTTTTAGTTTCTGTTTTACGGCTGTATTTAAAAAAGGGCTTTTTCAAGTTTTTAAAAAACCTCCTACAACCTCCCACGTGCTAAAAAAACAAAAAAAATTAATCCATACTTACCTCTCCCATCACCATTCTTAAAATCTTTTGGCCCATTGTTTTGTTTTCCGATCCTTCATTATGGTTTCACATTCGGGACACTGATGCGCTATCAGTTTGGGCCCTCAGCAGTCAAGCCTGCTGTACAAATGTGACCACAGGTTCATTTTTGGTTTGAGCATCATGTGATCTATGAACATGACATCATCAGTGAGGGATTGGAGAAAACACTGGAGTTCTGGCAGTGCTGGAACAGTGGTGATGAGAGATGTCAGTATGGGTACAATTTCTATTTAAGCACAGTGGGAAGTGGTATGGTTTTTTACTATAAAAACCTAATATTTAATGTATGCATTATGCTTTTCTTAAAATTGGTTCTAATTTGCTTCTTTCTACCTGGTACCCTAAAATAAAATTCTATATTCACTAATTGTTACTTTTACACTTCAATAAAAAAAATCATAACAAAAAGCTTTGATCAACAAAGCATACGTACTTATCTATTTAATTATATTGCATTATGCCATGAATGGGAATGAGAGCTGTAAGAATAATGAACTGCTTGAAATACACTACTCACAGTTAGGGGATTTAAACAGTCCTTCTCATCATGCTGTTCCCATTTTTTTAAAGTATATGTTTTATTGGGTTCGTCCAAAAGAAGTAATAACAAGTATCTTTCATAGCTATATGTACACATTTAGCAAACATAGATCAGCAAAATTAACATCATAAATCATAGCTTCATAACATCTATTCATGACAAATCATCAGACAGAACCCTTTTCTCACATTATTTGTCCCCCCTATCCCTCCCTCTCTGCTGTTCCCATTTTGACAGCATGAGACCAAGAAAACACCTTACAATTGATCAACAGTACCTCGCCATTGAGAGACTTCAAGCAGGATGATCTCAGACAGAAGTGGCCACTGAGCTTAGAGTGTCATCAGTAGGTTGTAACAGTCATACAGAGAGAGTAGAAGAGTCACAAAAAGGCAGAGAATTTCTGCTCAGAGTGAATCGACTTTCATCACTAAACAGCATTGAGAACCACAGGTCCCTCATACAACGTAGATGCTCCCTGGCCTGTGCAAGACGATGATGCCTGTGCCTGGTGGTGTGGTCAGTAAAACGGATAAAAAAGGACCGGGCGCTCGTCACTTTGGAGTAAATCCACGTGAATACCACCATGGATGAAAATAAAACACTTTATTCCAAATAAAACTAAGAAGGTGGCCTTAAATGCTTTAAGTAACTGTGCATAACGCGTTTCGTGCCCAGGCACTTCCTCAGAGCAAAAAGTGTTTTTGCATCTGAGGAAGTGCCGTGGGCACGAAACGCGTTATGCACATTTACTTAAAGCATTAAGGCCACCTTCTTATTGTTTTATTGGAAAAAAGTGTTTTTATTTTCATCCATGGTGGTATTCACGTGGATTTACTCCAAAGTGACAAGGCCCAGTCCTTTTTTATCCTTTTACTGCAATACCTCTGATGTCCCCTTTCCCGGGATTTGAGACCGGACGACGGGTGTGTTTTTACGGGGCTTTTGGTGATAAAGCCCAAAAAGGTTTTTAGAGTGTTGTGCCTCCTAAAAACTAGATTTTGCCCCAAACCATCAGGTGGCCAACCCTTTAAATTTTTTGATTTTTTTCTAAAAATTTCAGAATCTTTTTCACAATTTGGCGCCCAATCCTTTTTTCCTTTTTTTCTATATTTGGGGGGTGTGGTCAGGCCCCCCCTTTTTCCAGTCATTAGAGGCAAAAAAAATGCTGATGTGAATGGTTTCAAATGATCTGACGTGACACCTTGGGTTTCCTCTCACTTTTACTTTAAAAATGCCTTTCAGTTGTGTGGATTAAAATTTTCCGGTCCACGGGCCAATTTTTTTAAAATGAAGCGGTCATCAATTTTTTTTTGCCTTTCGTGGGCTCTTTTAGTCTCTTTGTAACTCTGTTAAAAACCTCCTGATGCACTCTTGACACTCTAAGCTCAAAAGGCCACCCTTTTGTCTGAGGCATCCCTTTTCCTTTAAGCCTCGTAGTGAAGAGGGGGGACTGGGTTTATCAATTGTAAGGTGTTGTCCCCTTTGGGCTCATAAAGTCAAATTTTGAAAGCATGAAAGAAAAAACCCACTTTTTTTTAAAAATTTCCCAAATTAAAAAATTGAAAACCCCCAAAAAATTGGGGTGATTAAGGAATTTAAAAAACATTTTTAGGAATTTTGCCCTTTAGTGTTACGAAAGGGAAATTGTGCAAAAAGAAATTGAAACATTGAACGTTGGCAAAGTTCATTTTTAAAGTTAAGAGAAAAAGGGGGCTCAGTTCATTAAAAAAATTTCAAGAAATTTTAAGTTATCCTGAAATTTTAACCCAAAAAACAAATTTTCCCTAAAATGTTTGTGGGGTATTGTATTTTTAGGGGGCCCACTTGGCTTCAATGTGGTTGTATAAGATGACCAATGTATAGAGTCAACCCCACGGTCATATGATCAGTTTCTTGTACAGTTTGTTAGTTATATCCCACAACCAAATGAGTCCAAAGGGAATGTATGAGTAAATGCAATCTTGCTGTGATTGTTGAATTGAAAAAAAAAAAGAAATTTTCCTTTTTGTTTGGGTTTACTAAAAAACGTTAGGAACTGTAGTGTTTTTCTTTATGGGGATGTTTAAAGGAATAGGATTCCCAGAATTTTTGAAAATTCCCCTGTAAGGTAAATTTCTTATTGAATTTTTTCAAAGTGCAGGACACTTTAGTTTTTACGGCTAAAACAATGATGGAGCCAAATATCTGCAGTTAGGGTACTTAAGAAAAAAATTCACCCGCTAGAAAATCGGGTTGGCCCACTAAATAAAGATTTTGCCCCCGGTGTTTGGTGTGCCAAAAAACTTTTTTCATTAGGCACTATTTTTTCATGATAGAGGGAAAACTCCAGAAAACTGCTCCCCGAAAAAAATAGAAAAGAAAGACAAGAAATTTTATGGCATTCATTCACAATGAGAAAACATTATAAAGAAATCCCCTAGAAATATTTGTATGATAAAATTTGCCAATAGTCCTGTGATTCCCTTTTGTGGCTAATTCACAGAGGGGACTGGGGGAAAAGGGGTTTTTGCCCTTTTTTTTAAATTTCACAAAATTGTATGAAACCAGGGAAAAAAGGGAAAACAGAAAAACCCTTACAAATCTTTACTTTGTATTACGGGGACCTTTTTTTTGACAAACCATGAGGATGAGGTTATATTGCCCGCATTTAAATCATTAGATGATCCCAGCCGCAAAAAGTTGTTAGTGCCCGTTGTGTAAACACAGTATGTTTCCCTTTTAAATCCTTTACCCCGCACCCCGTTTTTGACCTTTTCCCGACAGAAGCCCCCTTTTTTAATTAACTTTTTCACTTTATGTGAGAATTTTCTTTTTGATACTTTTTCCCCATCAAAGTGATTCAGAGAAATGTTTTCTCATGGGGCCCCCCCCCCCCCCCCCCCGCCCCCCCCCCCCCCCCCCCCCCCCCCCCCCCCCCCACGCCCCCCCCCCCCCCCCCCCCCCCCCCCCCATTTTGGGAATTAAAACAAAGTGGGGGTTTAAATTTTAAAAATTTTGCCCTTTTTTTCAGATTTTCAAATTTTTTATCCCTTATTCATTTGGAAAAACGGTTAGATGTGACCCCGGTAAAAGCAACATCGATTTTTCCCCCAAACCCCCCCTATGTTTGGGCCCTAGAGTGCTTTTTTGGGGTCAACCCCAAGCCCCCAGAATAAAAGGGAGTACCTTTCCCGGGGTTTTTGGGGTCTTATTTTCTTTTCGGTTATTTTAGAATCATTATTTTGTGGGGCACCCAAAAAGGGGCTAAAACTAAAGAAACCCCTTAAAAAAAACTCCATATTGGAAACCACACCCCGTTAGGGACACATCCCTGGGTGTAGTGAACATATTGACCCCGCAGCTGGTTCACTGATTTTTTTTTTTTAGGTTAAGACTGTGGAAAAGAAAAAATATTTTTTTCCAACAATCTGCAAATTTTAGCTGAAAATTTTGTCATTTTCCCAAAATAACCTGAAAAATAAGGGACCCCAAAAAAATTTTATTTTCACAATTTCTTTTTTTTTTTTTTTTTTTTTTCCAAATTCGGAAATAACCCCATATTGGGGGGTGTTTTTCCGAACAGGTGAAAACCCCTTTCCCGAAGTCAATGATCTTGGATAACATCCCTCGTGGATTTCCTTTGAGGGGTTGTATTGTGCAATTTTTTTGGGGGCAAGGTGTTCCATAGTTTTTTTTAGCACTGTGCATGAAAATGGGGGGGGGAATTTTTATTTTGGGCTTCATTTTTTAAAAGCGTTTTTCATTGCGGTATAAAAAGGGCAGGAAAAAATTTACTATGGAAGGGGTCCCTACATTTACAATGATATACTTTTTTTATTAGTTTTTAAGTTTTTTTTACTTGTACCAAAGAAATTTTATTTTTCAAAATTTTTTTTTTTTATTTTCATTTTATGTCTGGGCAGGGCCCTAAATTTTTTGTTTTTCTATATAAAACTGATAAAAGGCTTGTTATTTGCCAGGGGTGAGTTGGCCCATTTTAATGATTTTAAGGTTTTAAAAAGGCAAAGGGTGAAAAAAATCAGCAATCCTTGGTACTGTTTTTTTATTTTTATTTTTTTTTTTATCCGGGGCGTTTTCTGTTGGGAAAATGACATGTTAGTTTTTTTTTAGCAGATGAAAAAGATTACCCCAAAAACCCAAATTTGTATATTTTTTATGTTGTACAACTTTTACAAAATACAAACCTTTATTCAAAAATTAAAACACGTTATTGGCTTTGTTGAGAACCCCTTTAAATTTTTTTTCTTCTTTTTATGGGGCCCTTTTTTTGGGCCCCCTTATGGGCTCTTTTTTCTTGGGTTTAATTGGGTTTTTTATTTTGGAAAAAAATTATTTTGGGAGGACAGGACTTTTTTTTATCACTTTAAAATCCGTTCTAGTGTTTTTTATTTTTAATAGCGCTCTCCGTGCAGTGCATATGATAGGTTAGTTTTACTTTGTGGGTCGATACGATTTTTTACGATTCCCCAATTTTTTAAAAAGGTTTGGGTTTTTTTTTTTTTTTAAAAAAAAGTTTTTATTGATGCCATAAAAACTTTTTTTTTTTTTTCTTTTCTTACGGAGCAGTGTAAACGGGGTTGGGGTTTTTTGTGGGGGATGAGTTTATGTTTTTTTTTTTTTGGTATCATTTTTTTCCCGGGACAAGATTTTTTATGATTTTTATATCTGTTTTTTGGGAAAGGCCCGGGTGGAAAAGAAAAATTTTACCCCCCCCCCCCCCCCCCCACCCAATCCCCCCCCCCCCCCCCCTCCCAGAAATATTTATTAATTTTTTTAAAAGCCCCTTTACCATGCAGTTTTTACATGACATTTTTGTTTTTACTGTGTGGGGTTTTGATTTTCCCCAAATTTTTAAGTTGTTTTTTATGTTGAAGTTTTTTATTGTTTTAAAAAAAAAGTATTTATGCCCTCATATTTTTCTGGAAAAGACATTTCTTTTTTTTTTTCCCTATGCAAAGCTTTTGTAAGGGCTTTTTTTTGTGGGAAAAAATTTTTTTTCAAAGGTACCCCCTTTTTGGCCCTTTTTCATTACTTTATGATCGCTTTTTAATTTTTTTTTGGGGGTTTTATTTTTAAAAGCATTTTATGTGCCAAGGGTTTTTAAAAAACAAAGAAAGATTTATAGGTTAGATTGTTACGCACACAGCAATACCAAATATGCTTACTTTATTTTTGCTCTTTTCTGAGACAATTGACATTTGTGAAGGGGAAAGGGTGGTGCACATGTTTTTACTTTTTGTGTTTTCCTTTTTTCTTTTTTTATCTTACTTTTTCACATTTTTTTTTTACTTGTCCCCATGGGGGACTTCTATCAGTGATCTTTGGAAACTGGTTTTCCATGCCCTAAACAGTACTTTGGTACTGGGGTTTAAAACCATTTGGGGAAATGTCAATCAGTATTTTCCCGGCCCTGCCATTTGGGCATGGGGTGGGGGGTACTAAAGTCAAAGCCCTTGGGATCCTATCACATCTCAGAAGTGCCAATAGAGACAGTGGCTCTGTTTTTCCCTTTGCTGCCACGATTGCGATTGATCAGCAAAGGGGTTAATCGGCTTTGGAATCTTATGTTTCTAAAAACTTACACTATGGAACTTGACCATGCAGTATAGGGGCCAAAAATTCCTGTAATTTTCAGTGTATTGGTATACATTTCAAATTTTAAAAATAGCTAGAAACTATTAGGGCCCCACCTTTTTAAACCCCGGTGTTTTATAGAAAAAGAATCCCAAGCACCCCCGCGAATCAAAAGTTTAGGGGAACCAATGGGGGTGACAAAAGTGAAAAACCCCCTTTCCCAAATTTTCTAATTTACTTTTGATTTTGTGGTCGCTTTTAAAATGCCGCATTAATTTGGGCTAAAGTTATTAAAATCAAAAGTTCTTTCAAAGTTAAAATTTTTGGGAAAACATGTATGGAAAAAAAAAGGCCCCCGATCAAAGTGCATTTTGCATTTTTTTTTTGCGTTTTTATTGCGCCCGAATTTATGAAAATGGTTTTTGTGCGTTCATAATTGGGTTTTTTAAAGTTCATTGACCCTTGGTTTTGTTTTTGTTTGGGCATTATGTGGAAAAATTATAAAAAAGGGTATAGATTTTGGCTGGGGGAAAAAAAAGAAAAAGTCATTTTAATAGCATGTCAGTGAATAGAAACTTTTGGGACTGATCTTGTTGGGGAACACAGGTCCCCGCCCTAACCCGAGGTGTTTCTGGCCCTTTTTTCCGTATTTTTTAAAAAGCCCCAAAAAAAAACTTCAAAATTTTAAAGTTGGTAAAAGTTAAAAATTTAAAAATTTTGATCATCAAACATCAGTGGGTTTTTTAATGTAAAATTAGTTTTAGATTCTATTAATTTGAAAAACATTTTATGGGTTTTTTTTAAAATTTTTGGGAAAATTATATTGTTTATATTAATTTTATATTTTAACATTTTTATTAAATTTAAATAATTTAATTTTATATAGTTTTGGGGAATTAAAAAATTACTTTTTATTTTGTTTACTGGTGTAAGTTGAGAAATAAAAGGAAAATTTTTTTGGGGCCCAATAGCCAAAAACTAGCTCCACTTTGACTCTTGAGGTCAGGCAGGGCCATTTAAAAAGGTTTCCCCGTTCGAGCAGTAATGGCCCCCCTTTTTTTTTGTGGACCACATTTATTATGTGTCTAATATTACGTGTGGTGCGCCCCGGGGCCCCAAAACTCCCACAAAAGGTTTTATGCGCCCCTTTTAAAAAGGGTGTTGAAGGTTTTGGGAAAAATGTGCCTAAACATTTATTTGCCGCATTACACATTGTTTGCCCCCCTCACTTTGGCCCCATTTTACACCAGAAAAGGGTGAAAAACCTGATCATATACATCTCCCTTAGTGAAGGATGTTAGCTACATAATAAAGCTAACAACTCCAAATACTACTGCCACTTATTAATATGTCAGTTTGCTGGAGAAATAGAGTAACCCCAAAACTTTAAAAGTTTCTTAAAAGGGGCACTTTCATCAAAAAGAAATTTTTTTTTTAAATCCTGAAAAAAAATTTTTTTAAAAAATTTTTGGGAGGGATTTTTTAAATTTTGGGGAAAACCTATTTCAATTAAAAATTACATATAAAAAAAACTTTTTTTTCTAGCTGTTTTTACTAAAGAGTAAAACTCCCGAATGACAGGACAGATGCCCAGAAAAAGCTTTCTTATTCTATATAGCCTCATTACCCAAAAAGCAGGGTTTAAAAACTTAAATGCTTTTCTCTAATGTTTCTGGATAGATAAGATCAGGGCAATGAAAAAAAGCAATTAAAATGGGCAGGATAATTTTGGGTTTAAACTTTTTTACATGGAAAAAGGAGTGCTAAAACTTAAAAAAGGAACCCCAACTAAATAAACCCCCTACCCGCTTCAGGGCCAAAAAAAGTTTTGGGAGAAAGAAGGGCCGTCAAGCCCAAAGCTTTACCTGCTGTGCTATCGGCATACAGAAGGGAAAAAACAGAGAGAAATAAATGTACATAGGGGGAAAATTGTTGTTTAATCTGCGAAAAGAAAAAAGGTTTTATGGTTAAATGTCTCTTTAACAGTTCAGGAAAAAAGATTTTAGTGGTTTTAAAATATTTTTGCTCGATACCCCCCTAAGTGGTGAAATTCCCCCGGGGTGGGGAATTTGGTGTAACTATACAGTAGTATACTACACTATACTATTGAAGTAGAAGCCATAGCAGATGCTATGGGGCCCCCGCGGGTTTTGTAAATTGAAATTTAAAAAAACAAAAATTCGGGGGCGAACATCCAATTTTTAAAAAAAAAATGAAAGGGGTGAAAAAAATGGGTGTCCCAAAAACTTGCAAAAAACAATACAATATCGCAGCCCCCATTTAGGTACTAAAAAAACAGTCAACAGTCAAAAAAGAAAAGAATTTTTTGGAACAGCATTTCTGAAAAAATTTGAGGTTCTTAGTGTACATTTTTTATCAAAACTGTACATGTCCACCTAAGGCGGCAAGGTAGTATTGTACCTTTTTTTCAAAGGAAAATTTAAAAAAAGGTTTGGGGGATTTTTGCCCCCATCTAGTCCCCACTATGTGGCCTTCATTCACCTATTTTAGGATAAGTTTCTTGTCATTAGGTGGTGGGACCGGTGTTAATTTACGATGAGGTCCTATAAATATTAGTAGCTCCACTTCACAGGGCCCTATAATCCAACCCGCATGATTGAAGAATTTAAACTCCATTTTCCAGTATAACTTCTTATTTTTGAGGTATTTTATAACAGCCATTTTGACAAAGCATTATGCAAGATCCTATTATTTTCCTTTTTTTATAAAGAAAGGAGATATTCTCATTTAAAATTTTAGGGGTTTTTTTAATTTTCTGGGAAAAGCTTTATTTTTTTTATTTTTTTTTATAATATTGCTTACTTTCATGTTTTATGCCATATGTCCCCAACATGTAACAGTCTTGAACCCTGTGTTTATTGGTGCTCTTAAAAAAAGGAATGGGCCCCATTATTATAAGTGATAGATGTGCCTTAAGAAGGATTTAACAAAAATATATATAAATGGTCTTAAATTAGTAATTAAAATAAAGGGGCAATTATGTTTTTCTTACAGAAAGATATACACCTTCCTTTTCAGTTGCTGCAGTGACACTAGAAAGTACAGCCATAGCGATTGTCACTGTTGAGTTATCTCGTCAGATGTAATTTTATTTTATTGTCCAAGCATTAACAAAGTACCACTTTAGCTTCAATTGCAGAGATGTTAGTTGAAAAGTGATAACTAATGCGGCTGCAATATCTGCTGTCTTATGGCTGCCGTAACCTAATAGATAAAAAGTCATATCTCTATATGTAAAACAAATCTAAATTGAATATCTATTTCATCTAAAAATCATAAAATGGTACAATACCTATGATACAATGATAATACAATTTAAATACAAAACCTATGTTACCAGTAAATGGATAAATTCATAGAATTAAATCCACTAAACTTAAATGATTGTTTGTCCTCAAGCGAAAATTGGATCCTAAAAAATATTGATTTGGTCAAATGTTCAGTAAGAAAATTTAATTAAGCAGTTCACATTGTTTAGTTATGATACAAACAAATGTCTCTTTTAAACACCCTGTAAACTTAACTAGAGAGAAATAGTTTGTTATTTTGTTTGAAAAAAAGTATTCTGTTTTACCGGCAAAAGATAAACTTCACTCTTTCATATAAACATTCAGTTTTTCTATGCACTTCACTACTAGCTATGTATACTTTACAACAATAAAAAAAAAAATCCTGAATCAGTAATTATCTAATCAGGCTTTATCCATTCTATAGAAGTTTCAAATTGCATGGCCACCTCCCCATTCTGTGCAGCTGCTGTCCAAAATTAGGATGGGGGTAAAAGATTACCTATTCTCAAAATAGGTGTGGGTCACGCACCTATCAGACATTTACGGCATATCCTGTAGATAGGCCATACATATCTGAGATGGAAATACCCTTTTAATGTAGACCTAAAGTTCCTTTATCTGTACTTGACTCTCAAAAAACTAAAAAGAAAAAAAACATGGACCTTGATGGACATAAATTATTAGAACTATGTGCCAATTTTAACTTCTAGACTCCTGCTCCTTTTATCCATATGCCTTCATGTGTTTGCTTTTTGACTGTGGAAAGAGAAGTAAATGTATTGTTCTTTTTGACAATCATCTTTCATAACATTTTTTAGAGAGGTAGCCCTTAGTAGATGGTTCATTCTATGTTTTTGAAAAATGCTGTTTCTTTGTATTTAGGAAAAGGATACAGGAATACCTGAATTAACTCAAGCACGCTAAATAAGTAATTATGCCTGATTGAAACTCACACAGTTGCTCCTTACCACCAGATTATCTTCTTGTGATCTACAGTAATTACAAGTATTTAAAGCAAATGGTAGGAATTTATGTACAGAATAGTGCATTGGTGGACCAAAGACTAGACCAACAGCCTGTAAAGAGGATTAGCCTTTGACAGTCTGCCTCTACTTGCCATTGACATTCTGCGCCCAGATGGGGGAGGAGGTGTAATGCTGGAGCTTTCCTCTCGTCTTCTTGACTCAGATCCTGAACCATTTCTTGAATCAGAACTATCTGGGTCACTGACCAGTCTGCTTTCTGAAAACCCTCTGGAGGTGGAGCTCACTTTGCAGTGTCCACTATCTGCAGAGTCACTTCGATCTTCAGCAAAGTCCTTGCAACTACTGACTCTACTGTATTTACGCAGTGCTGAAGGTAGCTCCATATGACTTGAATGAAGGCATGATTTAAGAGGATGCACTGTGCTATGCCTTGTTTGATCTAAAGACTGATGGCTTTTAAGGCAGCTCTTCGACCCAAGACAACTGTTACGCTGAGATTTCTTGTTTGAATCCTCACTGCTGGTCGAGAGATTTCTCTTCTGCACAGAAGAAATGGGGTGTTCTTCTCTGCACTCTCCTATGTGTTGATCAAGGGGAGTCCTGCTCAGAACTTGTCCATGGTATTGGTCAATGTGATTACCTATTCTTTGGCGTTCTACATAATGAGACTCTTGCTTGCAATGCATATTAAGTTGCCCACTATGTTGATCTGTATTAAGTTGATCAACGCTCCTTCTATGCTTCTCAGAAGCCATAACATTACCAAACTGATTTTGCTCACTGATCATTTGGACTTCCTTAAATCCAGGTGCTGGTGGAAGATAAGCTGGCAATCCAACCGAGTCCATTTGTTGGTCAGGCATCAGTCTGTAGCCACTTGAAGATAAAGGAATGATCTTGTTTGGGGAAGAATTACTTAAAATACAAACTTGCTGCACTGAATTCTTTTTAGACTTACAAATGCTTATTTCATCCTCTGTCACATCAGCAATATGTTTTCCATAAAGTCCTTGTTTGATCTTTCTAATACCTAAGTGGAAAATTTCTAAAATATTGAGAAACAAGGATACAGCAGTTATACTGTGCATAAAGACCATAAAGATAGTTTTCTCTGTTGGTCTGGATACGTAGCAATCTACTATGTTTGGGCAAGGGAAACGTGAACATTTATACAAAGGGTTAAGGTTAAACCCATATAACAGATACTGGCCCATCATAAAGCCAACCTCTACTACAGATCTAGTGAGGATATGCAGCACATATGTACGTAAAAGAGATCCTCTAAGCGGAGCTTTGTTTACTTTCTTTTGCTCCTCTAGCTTTCTTAGCTCTTTCTCAATCCTCCTATGTTCATCAATGACATTTTCCAATTCTTCCAACTCTGCCCTGAGTTGTGCTTTTTTCCTCTGCCTCTCTTTTTCCAGAGCTCTTAGTCTGTAAAGCGCATGTCCCATGTATACAAGAGATGGAGAAGAAACAAAGATTATTTGTAAGACCCAGTACCGAATAAGTGAGATAGGAAAAGCTTGGTCATAACAAACATTCCTACAACCAGGTTGTTCTGTGTTACATATAAACTCCTCCTGTTCATCATCCCAAACGTCTTCAGCAGCCACTCCAAGCACCAGCATCCTAAATATGAAGAGGATGGTGAGCCATATTTTCCCCACTATAGTTGAGTGAATATGAACTTCCTCGAGTATACTTCCTAGGAGATTCCAGTCACCCATTTTCACACTAGCATACCTGTAACAACAAGATTGCAGTTCAGTTGCTCAGAATATTCTCTTTAGTGGCCATCAAACAATACATTGCATTTAACAGATTTTCCTATCTATCTATCTATCTCTTCATAATTAGGTTGTGACATTTATGCAATCTGCTTAATGTAACTGACTGACCAATGTGTATAGATTATTGTTGTAACCCTTTTACGAACATATTGGAAGAGATTTATCACTAGTGTCTAACTGTAAGTTCTAAGTTACGCTAGACAATCTTACAATTTGCTGCATTTATCATAGTGTTGGTCGATCTGGGGCAGGTTAAAACTGTCTCATCTACCATCTTTAAGTTGACTTAATGCCACTAACATGCATGCATATTTGGCACATATGAAGCCACACCTCCTTTCCCATAAAAGCCATGCCCATTTATGAGGACCGCACCCCTTTTGTCGGCCGCAGAACAGAAGTGCATAATAACTGTCTAAAACACATAATAAAGGTGGTGTAAAGCATGTACGCCTATATTTTTGCCACAAATTGTGCCAGAATTCTGGCACAACTGCCTTGATAAATGTACTTCATCATGTACAAAAATGGTACAAGGACCACTAACGGTATGTTCACACGGGCTAATTTCGGCACATATTTCGCAGTGTATTTGCGCTCTACGCCTCCTCTCCCCACTCGTATAATACGATCGTATTGTACACACGGGGAGATAAGTAACATGTCAATTACTTGGGGCGAATACGCGCCGTGAGCAATGCATATCAATGTGGCTGGTGGGCTGCCGCCCCTCCACGCCTCGGGAGTACGAGTGTATTAGCGCGACTCCCAAAGCACCCGGCGTAATTGCGTCAGTACTGTACTCACCGCAATTATGCTGTGTGAACATAACCTAATAAATAAAGCGTAATTCATAAACACAATAAAATACATCACCCATAAAATAATCATAACATTTCTTGAGTTCCTTTTAATAATCAGCATACATATATTTGCAGAATATTATATGGATATTCCATTTAAGTTGTGGCTGACCAAACATAAATCCTAACTTATGCAAAGTATACCCATAAATTCTCATACATAATATAAGAAGGTGCACCAAGTGGTATATGTATAATACCTTAACTCGGAAGTAGCAATAGCAATAAGTATCAAAAGAGGATACTAGAGGGAGCGTCCTGCCCTAACATGCTTTTCACCTGCGCTGCTTCTTCAAGGGTTTAACCATGTAAACCAGGATACAGCTTATATCATTCACTTTGTAAAAAAAAAAAAAAAAATGAAAGCTAAAATGATAACAGTAACAAAAAACTCCCATCCAAAAAATATTAAAAACCTGAGGTACAGATTTACTTTGACTTCAAATTCAGTTTTCTGTCATGTGTTACAACATTATCCTTAATTAGTTAGTCATGTATAAGTATGCCAACTTGTAATAAATACTAATGAGGTGGTGTGAATGTAAAATGCCTAGAAAATTTTGGTCTGTGATAAGAGGTTTTCTCACTACAAAAAGTAGCTTTCAACATGTAGAGACAGGTAATTCAATACTTTAGTCTTTTGATTTTACCTTAGTCATTAGATAAGAAAGATTTTGTGTACTTTGACTGCACTCAGGTTTCTATGGTTTCCTGACCATAATCTTTCATACTGATTAGGCCCCTTTCACACGGCTTATTCACGCCGGATTTGCGAACCGGATTGCGCTCGCAATTCCGGCTTGAATAAGGGGCGGGGGCGGGGCGGGGGCGAGGCCCGCCGGCCCCATAGACTGCCATTATCCACGGCGCGTATTGCGCCTGGATAATGTGCATGTCACTTTCTTCCCGCCGGCGGATTCGCCGAGCGAGGAGGAGCGACGGAATCCACTGTTCTCTATGAGAACAGTGGATTACCGTAATTACTCCGATGGATTGGCACCGTCCTGCAGCGCAAATCCGGCGCGGAGTACGGCGCCAATCCGTGGTGAAATAAGCCGTGTGAACACGGCCTTAGACAGAGCAGGGAGTGATGTCACCATGGTCGGAGCTCACTCTCGGAGAATGCTCATCTCTAATAAGATTGTCTTTTGTTTACAGATAAGCAATCGTTTTCATTCCTCATATCATGTGTAGCTTTTGTTTACACTTAGGTCTTTGTAATGTCTCAGCTGGTTAAAGAGAAGTGAAATATGCTAATCACTAGTATAGAACTACCCACAGGCTGACAAAAGCAGAGTGGACAAAAAGCAGCCTATGAATCTGAAACTGTATTGTGAGAAAACCCCTTTAAGCTGATATATCCGAAACTAATTTCAGTAGGATTAGCCATCTATTTTATCTTTATGGGAACTTTCCAGGTCTCAAATGCTCATTTAATGAACAGCTATTTCAAACAACTTCACTATAAACATGCACATATCCAGTACACATATGCATGTTTATGGTGGTTTCAGATAAAATAGCTGTCCTCCAAGTAAGCGGCTGGGCTCACAGACACTTCATCCATATAGTAGGCTTTAAAAGCTAGACATTAATGCCTGGAAAAGACTTGTAAATAATCATGCCAAAAATAAAGAGCGTTACTAATGACATTTTACAATTATTTACTTATCAATTAAGGTATTGCAGAATATGTTGGTGCTACATAAATAAAGATTATTTTTTTAATTATTTCCACAATAGATTATATTTAAGTGAATTTATATTTAGCAAATACCTGATTCTCAACAACTAAATAAAACTTGTAAATGGCTGTTATTTGGCTGCTATTAAAATATTGTATTGTATGGAAATGTGTTTGACATTTTAGGAGATATCCTCTGTCGGCTTCAGTTATTTGTCTGACATCCTCAACAAACTGGTGAAAACTGCAGTCAACCATCAACGTATTACCATCTATCACTGCTGAGTACTTAGTTACAAACTGTTCATTTCAGCTGGCTGCAACATATCCTAAACTTCCTTCTTTACTATCCCACATCCATTTAGTCACATCCCCCGATGTTCCAGATTTATTCTTTTTAATATTATACAACTTCCTATTTCATTTACCCCCATTACAAATTTCCATTAACATAGCCTTTATGATTAAGGTTTTCATAAACCGAAACGTCACAATAAGTCACGACACCGCAGTATGATTCAATGCAGAAATACTGGATTTATTACTCATGCTGAGTGGAGTTTTCTTCTTGTATCATACTATCTGGAAAATAAAAAGACTTATATGATATATGATCTTTTGCAAGCAACCTCTGATTGCCAAGGAGTTTCTCTAATGCATATACAAATTGCAGTATCCTTCCCCTGTGCACCACCATATTAACCTGAGTGCTGTATAGCCTTTATCACTGTCAGAAAGAGACAGGCACCCACAATAGAAGGCACTAAGAATATTTTACAATTTCTGCCTCCTCATTTGCACCATACACATTACTTGTATGAGCACTATGGATGTTGCTGCCTCCATTGATTCTAGCAATCAAGGGTTCACTGAAACACTATACTGCATCATAAAAAAGTAAATATTTAAAAAAATTAAAAATAAATAATTTGCAATAAATAATAACAAATGTAAATAAAAACCTACCAGTACTTTACAAAGCTCTAACTTTTATCATTTTTATTTTACCCAAAGTAAAAAAAAATAGTTTGAACATGACAAAAAATGTACTAATACCTTTTTATACACCAAAAGGCTAATATTTAAAAAAAAAAAAATAGAATTAAAATCTCAGCTGCTCTGTGATGCACAAATGGTAACATCGAATGCCATATTTGTTATTATAAAAAGGGCTGAAAAATCACTTTAACAACCACTACCCTTTATCACCACTACCCCTCCAGTAAAAAAAAATAGAATGCATCCAGTTGTAAAGGGTTAAAAAATAAATCCACCAAACATGTCACATCTTAAAGCGCATAGGGCATTAGCCTGGCCGATGGGTGAAACAAGGCGGTTTTGTTAATATTGTCACCGTTTCTTTTTAGTATTTAGTTGGCAAATATATATGTGTAGGCTACTTGTAGGTTCAGGTAACAAGAGCCACACACTATTTCTAATTTACATTCAGCACCTTAGATTTTGTATTCCACATAACTATTTAACTAAATGGTATACTCTCTGTAATTCAATATAATCTCATAAAGTCATAGGGTGGTTGCCTTAAACAAAAATAAGAAACAAGGCAAGTACATATAAAGGGCAAACAATGAAATATGTTTGCAATCATTTTTAATTTTTTTTGCTCTATATATTTCCTTCATACTATTTATCTTGTGTGTCATATTTCTATTTTGGTGGTTATTTTGTATATATTTTTTAGGGTGGTTAGTGTGGGTTTCCGTGTAATATACAGTGTATTTTACATCTATACTGCTGTTTACTAATGCCTTCTGGTTATTTCCAGATGGATTCTGTGTTGATTTGAGAAGCCTTTTTTAATTGTTTTTAAATACGGTATGTCCTTTTGTGATTCAATAGTCTTTGGTATGTCTTGGTATTTAGGTGTGCACCCTTTATAGGTACTTACCGTGGTTCTTATTTTTGTTTAGCTTTCATGATACATGGGCAGAACCCGTCATTTTATACTTTGTGGTGCCTGGCTTCTTTTTCTTTCTCTTCAGGATGTTTGACTTGTGACACAAAAATGTTGAAAGTATGCCTCCATGTTGTAATTTTCAATGTGCATTGGCAGAGCTTTAAAAGTTTAGAATACTACTAAAAGCAATATGTTAATTTATTAGTTAGATGTTTGTATTTTAATACAGTATATTGTTTTGCCCTGACTAAAGGTCCAAGTCTCATGAACTATTTACTTCACAAAAACAACATATATAGAGTAAACATCAAATTCTATAGCATGAGTTCTCCATGATCTTAGTTAATATACAGGTCCTCAGTTTACCATCAGTAACACTGATTTAGATAATTCATTTTGCATGAGAGCAGACTTACCTTATCTACAGAGATAACGACGCACATTACTGGCACATTCTCGGTGCTGGTTTTAGACGGCAATGATGAAATGAAGGCTTTGGTGGTAAATAAAGCTGTGAGTCACAGCATAATTCTGACAAACTGCTTATTGATAAACCAGAGTATATAAGCAGAGATTGATTATGTTGTTGCTGAAAAAAGCGTCTGACAAGCCTGAATTGTGATTGATGTGATGAGGCGCTAACCCTGTCCTGAGGCTTGGTTTTAACTGCTAGTTTTTTATGCATATTTTTGAACCACTGGTCATCATAAACCAGAAATAGAAAGTAGTTTATATTTACCCAAAGACAGAGTGCCTTCATTTCAGCTAAAGAATGGGCAGTTGCATCGTTATATAGTTCTTATGGCAGACATTTAAGCATACATGTCAATAGAAAGTAATCAATCGGACATGTCCGATTTTCTGCTTCCTTGCACCATGTGCTATTTAGAGCACGGCTGGCAGCAGGGTGTGTATGCCACGTGACTCTTTACAGGAACAGCTTAGAAATATATCCATAAACACCAACATATAAACTGATGGATTTTGAGGTGCTTGACTATGGTTGTCACCATCTTGGAGTCACTATCACTGACACTGTTTTGTGGTCATTGTGAGGGTTAGTTCACACAACGGATTTTAATGAGAAATTCAATGCGTTTTCCACATTGAGTAAGTGAATGCCACAAATTTGTACCACCTATTGCAGATTGTCATGTGCAGATTTACCTCCAGATTTCCTTAGCAAATTTTTTCCATGTGTATTCATCTTTAAAAGCAACACCTGCTGTAAGTGAAGAGACAGGTGTAAAGCAGCGGTCCTCAAACTACGGCCCGCGGGCCGCATGCGGCCCGTCGAGGACTTTTATCCGAGGACTTTTATCAGGCATTGGCGGTAGCGGCACAGCCGCAGTCCACAAGGACCCTGCGGCAATCTCTACCTAAGCTGGCCCCTGCTGCTGCGCTGCTCGCGATGCCTCACATCCCCCGTCACCACCCACGGCAGCCCCATACTATGGGAGGTGCCGTGGGCGGTGACAGGGGACGTGAGGGCCATCAAGAGCAGCGCAACAGCAGGGGCCATCTTAGGTAGAATGAGGTGGGGGTGGGCACTCTGCAGAGGACGGGAGTTGCCCGGCGCCTACTCACAGGTAGTTCCCGGCGCCGGCGCCGCTATCTGCTGCCGCCACCAATCCTTAGTGTCCTAAGTCGATACCGGTCGCTAAGTTACCGGCTTAGAACCTTGGCGATGGCAGCGGCCCCGCCGGGACTAAAAGTATGTGCATCCACCGGACGCAGTTACAGGCTTCGGCAGAGCAGAGAGCGATAGCTCTCCACTCCGCAGCGTAGTCTGGTGAGCCACATCCTTCCTGTTATGGCTATCAGAAGATAGCGATGCATAAATATTGATCTACACTATAAAAACTTCTTTTTTTTTTTTTTTTAAAGCACTTCAACATAAAAAAAACTATGTAAATTGGGTATCACCTTAATTGTATCGACTCACAGAGTAAAACTAACTTGTCACGGGTACTGCACGGTGAGAGCTGTTAAAAATAAAAAAATAAAAACACAACTAGGATTGCAGTATTTTCTTCACCTTGCCCTCCAAAAAATGGATTTAAAAATGATCAAAAATTCTTGTCACCCCAAAAATTATTCCAAAAAAAACAACAACTCATCCCGCAAAAAGCCAGCTGCTACACAGCTCTGTACACAGAAAAATAAAAAAGTTATAACTCGATACAAAAATATGTTTTCCTTTTGAATAAAAGTGTTTCTATTGTATAAAAGTAGTAAAACATAAAAAAATATACAAATTGGGTATCGCTGTAATCGTATTGACCTGCTGAGTAAAGCAAGCATGTAATTTATGCTGCATGGTGACCGCTGTAAAAAATAAAAATAAAAAACACTACCAGGATTGCTGTATTTTGTTCAAAACACCTCACTAAAACCTTGATCAAAGTGATCAAAGTGTCATCTGAACCCAACATTGGTGCCATTAAAAACATCAACTCATCCCACAAAAAACAAGCCTCTTACACAACTCTGCACACAGCAAAATAAAAATGTCAGAGTAGGACAACATAAAATCGCAATTTTTTATAGACATTTTTTTATTGTGTAAAAGTAATTAAACATAAAAAACCGAAACAATGTCTAAATAAATCATTGAAAATGAGACCCCAATCCAGTAAGTTCCATCATATTCTGAGGCTGTGTGGAATGAAGCCATAAAAATGACGACTGCGTTCACCATTTATGGTGATATAAAATTTTCAAAAAATGCAATACCCTTAGGGGACCATGATTTTCAATAGGGGCGTCTTACTGGTACATTTCACCTTTTCTTTCTTTGGTTGAAAATGCAAATATGGAAAATCTGCATTCAAAAGAAATTTTCAATTTTCACCTGCCATGACCCAAACATGCTGTTTAAATACCTAAAGGGTTTACCCAAACTTAAAAACTTTTGTAACAATTTAGGGTCTTTTTTGGGATCTGTAAAATGAATAAGAAAATTGCGATTTTTTTTAAAAAAAAAAAAAAATTTAATTTTCAAAAAGCCAAAATTTTTCATAGCCTAAAAAAATGTATGAAACACCTGTGGGGTTGATATACTCACTACACCCCTGAATATATTCCTTCAATATTGGGTCTTTTTAGGGGTTTATTAAGGGGTTTATTAAGTTTTAGCACCTTTTGGGGTTCCGCAAAAACCGGGAATGGGGCAAATAAAAATCATAATAAATTTAAAACCCCCAAAGTCCAAATGCTCCTCCTATTCTAGGCTTGGGTGGAGCAAATATCCACTAGGCCATATGGGATATCTCTAAAAATGGTAGACCGGGGGGAAATTGATTTAAAGTTGCTTTTACCTGTCACATTTACCGTATTCCAGTAAAAAAAAGGAAAAATTTAAAAAATCTAAAAAAAGGGGAAATTTTTTGAAATTTCACCTCCACTTTGTTTAATTTCTGTGAAATACCTAAAGGGTTAACAAACTCCAAAACCTGTTGAAAATACTTTAAGGGGTTAGTTTTTTTAGTTTAATAATTTATTGGGGTGTCTAACATGCAGGCCCCTCAAAGCCACTTCAGAACTGGAATGGTCCCTAAAAAAATGTATATTGCAAATTTTCTTGAAAATGTGAGAAATTACTACTAAAGTTCCCTAATTTCGTTAAAAATAAAAAGACATTTAAAAAATGATGCCAACTTACAGTGGACATATGGTAGATGCTAGTTATAAACTATTTTGTGGTGAACAATTACAGTATCTGTCTTGCACGGAGAAATTTTAGAGCTTTCAAAATAACAAATGTTTCCAAATTTTCACGAAGTTTTGATATTTTTCACAAACAAACAAGGATTGTATGGACCAAAACTTAAAGCACAATGTGTCACGAGAAAACATTCTCTGAATTACATGGATAGGTAAAAGTGTCAAAAAGTTATTCTCGCATAAAGTGTCACATGTCAGATTTAAAACATGGGGCTGTGTCAGGAAGGCCAAAACTGGCTGGATCCTTACAGGGGTTGTATCATTTCATTGATTGGTCTTCAGAATAAGGGGACAGTGAATACAAGCAACTTTGCAATTTGATGTCATTAGCAAAGCTGTCTTGTTATCACAGGATCCCTTATCTTCTGTTTCTGTTTACACTGATCTCCAGTTCTGGCTGGATCCCTCCTCCTTGCATTTCACTAGCTGAGAGCTCATTTGCATTCTGTTCGGCCCCCGGTCGGCTGTATTCACGGAGCTTGCATTCCTGCCTCTCACTCAAAGTAAGGGAATGGCACATTTTTACTCTGCACAGCCAGAAGAAACAGAATAACACTGCAGGGCTTCTACAATCAGAAAACAGCACAATTGTGCGACTGTGCCTAAACATAGAAGGAGCATTAGGGGCCGAGAGCATTTAACTCTGCACAGCTCTGGAGGAGTTTATCCAAGACTGGAGTCAATTGTAACATGAATGCAAGACTGTGGTATGTAAAAAGCTCGTACAAAATACGACTGCATAGGGAGAGACACAGTGACATGTGGAGGGGGGGGGGTCACACGGAGCCAGCATGAACAGTGAAGGAGGGATGATGTCATCCCTTCGGTTAAGAAACACCCAGTTGGGAGGGGAAGAAACGCCCCTGGATTTGAGCTGAGAAGCTGGAGAGCACAATGGAACAGCCAAACTGATGAAGCGATACATCCCCTTTAAGGGGAACCTGTCACATAAGTTATGACCCCCTTGCTGAGGACAGTAGAAACTAGTGACAGACATGCTGTTTCCAGCTCTGTGTCCTTTATTCTGTAAGATGCTGTAGTTTTAGAGCATTTACCCCTCAAATCGTATTCATGAGCAGGTATTAGCCCTGCACACCAAAGGCTGTCCTGAATGCAGCAGCCAGGCTTGTCTTTCTTTCCAGCCGCTATACTGATGCCTCTACCCTGTGTCAGTCTCTGCACTGGCTGCCTATTCAGTACAGAATACAACATAAACTCATCACTCTCACACATAAGGCTCTCCACAGTGCTGCACCCCCATACATCTCCTCCCTTATCTCTGTCTACCACCCTACCCGCTCTCTCCGCTCTGCTACTGATCTAAGACTACACACCTCACTCATCCGAACCTCCCATGCCCGTCTACAAGATTTCGCACGTATTGCACCAGTTCTCTGGAACATGTTACCCCATGTGATCAGACACACTCACAACCCTCACAGTTTTAAGTGCGCTCTGAAAAACTCATCTTCTTAGACAAGCCTATCAAAATCCCTAATTGTCAACCCCCCAAATTCTGTCACAGATTCGTCACTTCCTGCACTTTGGCACCCACAGGCACTTATCTGTATATAGATGTATGGTTGGGATGGCAGTTTCATCCACTTTTTATGTATACTACCCCATATTTATGTAACATGGCTGGTCCATTGTAAACCAAGCACTTGTCAGCCTTGGTTTCACCCATACACCCTAATAGATTGTAAGCTCTTGCGAGCAGGGCCCTCACACCTTGTGTCTCATTGTCAGTAGCTTTTTTATAATGTAATGTCTGGTTAGTCTGTGCTTATTCCCTCTATATTGTAAAGTGTTGCGGAATATGTTGGCGCTATATAAAAAAAGATTATTATTATTATATTATATTATATTATTATTATAAAGGCTATCCCCTGACTCTTTGAATGACTCTTTTCTGGCTGAAAACTGCAGATTTGAGCACTAAATACTCAAAAACTACAGCATCTTACAGAATAAGGGACACAGAACTGGAAACAGCATGTCTGTCACTAGCTTGTGCTGTCCTCAACAAGGGGGGGCATAACCTATGTGACAGGCTCTCTTTAAGGGGTTAAATGGCAAAGGAAGCACCCAAACACTGCAATCACAAATATTATCTCACTTAACAGTCTAATAAGGCTGATGTTCTTTTCACATTAACCAACAAAGGATTAACCAACAGTCAATAAATAGATATTCAAATTTAAATAACGTATGTCCAGTCAATGTAATGTATCGTTTCATATTCATAAATCAATGTATAAACCAATGTATTCTAGTCTACTACAAATTGGTAAATCACCAGGCAGTTAGGGCCTGTTTACACAGCAATGGACAAATACCGGTCGGTTAATCCGACCGCTATTTGTCCGGTTTGTGTGCCGTCCCCACGGCTACAGGGGTGCGGCTTTTCTCCGCAATGAGCCCTCCCCCTTCCCATTTACATGTTCATATTCCATCAGAAAACCGGACGGAAGAATGAACATGCACAATGTTTTTCGGGAGGCTGAAAAACCACCAGGTGGACAACCCATGCAGTGGGGACTGCTGCACAGGTTTTGCATAGAAGCCCGGTGTGTTTGTTTGTGGCCGGTTTTTCAGACGGTCTGCAAAACCGCAAACTGTCTGAAAACCCGTGCCGTGGCCACATGCCCTTAGGACACACTATATAGTTTTAGCTAAAGGTACTAAACATATACGCTGAGGGCATACTATGTAATTCTTTTCTAAATTATCCTTTTAGTATTATATTGTTTTCTAATCTCTTAATGTTCTGTATTCAATTATCAAAGTAAATAAGACAAAAAATTCCACAACGTATCAGCAGTTTTCATTTAGCTGCTCTTCAGGGTCCCGCAACAGTCATGGACTTATCATTGGTCCCACATTCACACTTTCTATCAGTGCAGTCACGCACCCATCAGTTCAGACACCTATGGTATTTTCCTTACACAAAATAGTCAATGTATCCAATCAGCCAGTCAGTCTATATGACATACACCCGAGCAACTGACCCAAATCAGTGTATTTTTAACCACAGCCATTCAGTTGATATGATTGACCCAATTAATCAATCCATGAGGACCTGCCCAATATACTGTTAATCTCACATACACTGAGACACTGATATGATACAAGATACAAAATACAATAAAAGATACAAGATCTAAATACAATATTAGCTGCAGGTTTTCTGAGGTAGCATATCAATCTATATATCATTCCATAAAAACAAATAATGCAGTTAATCAACACATTAATACATCATTTGCGTTTTCCAGAACTCTGTCTAATACTTTCAAACCCCAATTATTCATACACACAAGATCAGCACATTGCAATAATTACACAAACTTTTCTAGTTACTTTGGGCCTTATGTATGAAAACTGTCTAGCAGGAAGACTGTCTTTGTTGCCCATAGCAACCGATCAGAGCTCAGCTTTCATTTCATATAGTACTCATATAGGAAAAATGAAAGGGGAGCACTGATTGGTTGCTGTAGGCACCAAAGACAGTTTTACACCTAAACAGTTTTCATACATGTGACCCTTCATTGCTATCCGCTGAGGATATATACATTCTCCCATAGTCTGCTTGCACTGATGTACACTAATGCCAAGAACACACGGCAATAACCTCCACATAATTCAGTGCGCAAAAAACGGGCTGAATACGACCAACTAACTACGGAAATACACAGTTCACATAGAGAACTGTGGATTACGTCTCCTCTCCCTGCTCGGCGAATACGCTGAGGGGGGAGATAATTGACATGTGAATTACCAGCGGCGTATACGCGCCTCTGGTAATAACAGTCTATGGGGTGGCGTAATTACGTCCCGCAGTTAAGCCGTGTGAACATAGCCTAAAGCAGACACAAAGGTTCAGGCTGAGACAAGGTCTGCAGTTCCCCCTCTCATTCCTTCTCTGCCTGCAAAAGCTTACATGTCACTGAACTAGAAATCAATGCAGGTGTTCCAGCTACAATGCTTTGGTGCCTAGAACAAAAGGACCTCACACTTTCACATTTTGTCAACCATACAGAACTTGTCTAAACCTTCAGTTTCCATGCATCCGTTGCTGGATCCAGATTCTCATACTGTCATTTTGCTCTGCAGTCACACGCCTGTGGATCCAAAGATCCAATAGGCGATCATTTTCCAGAATCTACTCTGCATCCTGCTCTACTGAACAATCTTCTAATGGTCTGCAGATTACACAGACTTTCAAAAGCTCAGACAATATCCATTGCTGACTGAAGCCTTTGACCTTGAGTGGATTTGCTCAACTGGAATCCCATTTTTAATCTACAGCCTTAACCTAGACTCTTCTTTGGTGTGTCCGTTAAGACCTCTACAGAGCACAAAAATTTCATTCTGTCCAATCTGTCTATTGCCACACTTGCAAAACCTTGGACCAAACATTTCTCTCATTGGTTAATGTGCAAAACGTAGTGCAGGCGTCTCCACTCACCCCACATTTTACTCAGGAAAAGAATAAACACCGTTTTTTTAACAATAAATACTCATTAGCCTTTTTAATTTTGTGAGAAATATATTCATAACGTCTTGATTCCAATCAATGTCGCATCATTTTGCAACTAATCAAACATTAATTGCACATAACCACATAATTATAAGTTACTTGCGTTTTAGGAGATTTTCTCTCAAATGTCCAGCATGTTAATTAGCCGAGACTGCACATAGATGCTTCTGCATTGCAACACAACTGCAACATTTCGGAGGTCTAAGCTAATTAACATGCCGGACATTTGAAAACACGAATAATGTGCTGTAGAAAATCTCCTAAAACGCAACTTATAATTATGTGGTTAATGTGCAATAAATGTTTAAAGAGTTGCAAGATGATGCGACATAGATTGGAATCAAGAAATTGTGAATATTTTTCTCATAAAGATTAAAAAGGCTAACAAGTATTTATTGTTAAAAAACGGTATTTATGCTTTTCCTAAATCATCAAATTCACACAAACAGAATTGTTCTATCAATACTCAAAACAAGCTCTGGATGACAGTGAAAAAGCTTACATATACCCAATCTAAGGGCGGCATGTGTGAAATTTGGCGCTTAATTAATTTGCGCATTAAAATAGCCTAGAATGCGCCTGAATTATGAACCCACTCTACAGCGGGTCATAAATCAGGCACATTCTAGCGCTAGGACGATATTTCTGGCTCGGGTAAACCACTTTGAAAGTGCTCTACCTGTTCCCGCAGTAATGCGCCTAGAATTGCCATAGAGAGGCTATAAATCTATCGTTTTGTACGGTTCTAGTACGCCCGCCTCTCGCACGCCCCCCAAAATCAGGCACATGACAAAGTGCCGCGGGCATTTCAGTGAAGTGAACGGGGCTGCGCCTGATGTCTGGCTGAAAATACACTCACAATAATCTTTCTAGATCCTATAAACAGAAAAAAATCTCGAACAATCAGTTCCCTATTAATTACAACCAAACACAATACAAGCTAGAAGTGACTTACTTTGTTACCCAACTCCTGAAGAGTCAGTAATAACTAATATGGTTCCCATGACATCTCAAAGCCATAGTATAGCTATTGCTAAATAATGGACACAATTTATACATTTAGGACAGGGCATTTAAAATATAAACACATATCCTACTGGGTATCCTATTTTCTGCTCTTTAAACACAGTTTATATGTCAACCATAGAGTTAAAGGGGATTTATCGCTTCATCAGTTCGTGTGTTTCATTGTACTTTCAGTTTCTCAGCTCCTAAAATCCAGGGGCGTTTCTTCTCCTCCCAGCTGGGTGTTTCTTAACTGAAGGGGGATGACATCATCCCCCCTTCACTGTTCATGCTCGCTCCTGAATCAGTGTGCTCTTCCACCCCCCCCTGTCTGAGTCCACATGTCACTGTGTCGTTCACTGTGTCGTTCCCCTCCCTATGCAGTGTTATTTTGTAAGAGCTGTTTGTTTACATACCACAGGCCTGCATTCAGTCTAGACAGTCTTCTATGAACTCAGAGCACTGATCTCTTCTCCTCTCACAGCTGGAGGTTTGTTACAGTTGAATCCAGTCTTCTATGAACTCATCCAGAGCAGCACAGATCTGTCTCCCTTCTATGTTTACACGCAGGAGCATTAGGCACCGAGCACAATTCTGCTGTTTTCTGATTGTAGAAGCAGCTGCAGTGTTACTGTGCAGCTGCTAGCTGTGCAGAGTGAAATGTTGCCGACCCTTATTCTGAGTGAGATAGGCAGGAATGCACGCTCCAGTGAATACGACCGGGGGCCAGACAGAATGTAAATTAGTAGAGCCGTCAGCCAATGAAATGAAAGGAGGTGGAATCCGACCGGCACTGGGGAATAGTGTTTACAGAAAATGAAGTTAAAGGGGTTTTGCCACGAAGTAGAATTGACGTGGGAAGCTTGCAAATGAAATAAACATTTCACCATTCGTTATTATTAAAAATTCTGCACTGTTTTTGTTTTAGCTGCTCCTTTAATGATCCATTGTTTACAGCTCGTCTCCGGGGGATACGACCAGTGACGAGAGCTCCTCAATTCTGGCCGCACATGCTCAGACATCACCTCTCCTCTCATGCAGCCACTGAGTGTTCAAACCCCAGGTGCTGTCATTCTACTCCTGTCCTCTGTACTCCTTAGTAATTAGTCAAGCAGTGCAAATAAATTAAAAAGAAACCTCAATGAGGTCTGTGCATTGATAAAGAGGAAAAAAATCCACAAGTTTGGTTCCTGCAAGGATTTGAACCGAGGAACCTTGTGCCTGGAGGCAAAAACTTTACTTCTCAGCTACTCACAGCTTGTTACATAAACAGACCTTTCTTTGACTAGAGAGAGGAAAGGCCTGGTGATGTCATCCTGCTGGGTCACATGATATGCAATTCAAACAAATCACACACGCCCCCTTCTGAGCACACAGAGCTGAAGAGTGGATGCAGGAGGTATGAAATGAGATCGTGGCAAAACCCCTTTAAGGCAGACTGTGAAAAACAAGACAGCTTTGCAAATGAACTCTAAAGTTGCTTGTTTTCACTGTCCCCTTATTCTGAAGACCATTTAATGTAATGATACAACCCCTTTAAAACAAACAGAACACAATGTAACAACAGTACACATGTAACAGTAACCTATAACAAGGTGCTCCTGAAATACACAGAAGATCAGAAGGACAAGCGCAGCCTCATATGCAGCCCCTCACTTCTGCATTCCACAGAGCACAGGAGGATTTAACCATGTGACATCCTGCCATTGGCAAGCGCAGCTTCAGATTTACCCCTCATATCACTATCATGCAAGATATCTACAGACTGGCCGGGTATTTGCATCCCCCGTTCACCAAGATACAGACAATCTTCAACTGAGAAGCGATAAATGGGATCTTGGAGAGGAACCTTCAAAAAATGTTAGAGTAATAAGTTATTTTATTTATGACTCAAAGAAGGGTCACATTTTTGTGCTGTTATGTTATCATGGCCTAATGAAGGGCCACAGGTTTGCCATTTTCTTCAAAATGTCTTTATTAGGTAGCACAAAGTACAAAAAAATTAAAAAGTTTAGGTACATTTTGAAAATTTGTCATCAATATTTAAAACTTTTGGATATATTCAATTGATACTCCCTTTACCAATTTTCATTAATGAAAAAAATTTAAAAAAACCTAAAACATTACAACTTTCGGGGCTCCTTTTCCCGGGTCTCGTGCCCTTTCAAGACCCCAAATGATCTAATCTATCGGGAAATTTTCATCACAGTAACTATCTAGTTTATGGGTGACATTCAGGTGCATTGGACTTAAAGGGTTTTTATTTTCCCTTTAATTTTAAAACTGTCAGTTCTACCCTCAGCTATAACGCCAGGCTCTCTGAATGAAGAAAAAAAACTCAGAGAGCGGAAGACTGTATACAAATTAGGCGCGAAAAAACAAAAACACATACAACAAGTCTCGTTCGGGCCCCCCCCTCCCAACCAGTTTTGATAGTTGGTCAATCTAGCGGCTCCCATCCGGACCAAAATTTTTTGTCCTATTCTGGGGGGCGGCACTTTGGTCCCCAAAAAACAATTTTTGTAGATGCTAATCCATGATTCCCTTTCCCTCGGAATACCAAATCTGAGTCCCTTTATAGGGGGCCCTCGCCAATTAATACTGTTTGGAACCATGGGGTAAAGCTAAAACATTTTTGAGGCTTCTCGTATTCTCTGTGGGAGCGAGGGATAAAATTCCCCCAAAAATTTAAAAAATTTTTTGGAATATCCCCTTTCCCTACCTAGGCCTCCCCAATCCATTTTCGTTTGTAAGAAAATTTTTTTTCCAAGAACCTTTTTAAAAAGGAGGCCTGACTCATGTATCCATTTTGTTCAAGAGGGTTTGACGCCTGCCGCTGAAATCAATATAAAAATTTTCCTGTTCCCCCGGTTACATGGGTCATCTGGGAATCTACATGGCCGAATATGGCCCATAGAGGATTGTTTGGGACATAGTTAATTGCGTCCTTGTAACAATGTCATCACACTGAAGTCCCAAAAATTATGGCATCACCGGGCATTCCACAGAGCATGGAGGATTCCCTCCAGCACCAATCGGACATCTGTTGCCAAAATTGCCCATGCGCGCTTCAGTACCCCTCTGTTTATCTATGCCAAGTGTTTACAGACTGGAGGGACATCCTCCCGTACCTACCTACTTCAGGAGTACAGAAAATGGGATCTTGGAGATAGAACCTTAAAAAGTAGCGTATGTTTTTAACACTCAAAGAAGGTTTTTTTGGGTATTTCTCCCGCCTCATTTCTTAAAAGTCAAGTCCCAAAATAGTTTTGAGTCCTGCAAAATCATATGACTGGGTATTTTACAAGCATTGCTTAATTTCATTATGAATAAAAGACCAACAAAACTTTCAGTTGGGTTTTCTTTGGGGCAAGAGCATAACTTATCGGGACCATTCTCCTCCGTTGTGAAAGTGTTTGGATAGTCATTCCGTTATTAAACGTCAGTTCTCCCCGGGCCGAGCAAAAAAAAAATGGGAAGAGAACAAGGTAGAACTACCCCGGCCTCTCCGGGAAATTTATAGTTGTCATTGGGGTTCCTCAAATTGTCATTGAGGCCCAATTTGCGTTTTTGCATCTATTACAATTGTATAAAACCAAATATGGAGCCCCCATTTATCTGCCACCATGTGAAAGTCTCCCTATGTGGGAGTTCCCAACTTTTTTGGAACATCTGGTCCTTCCTATGAAATATTTCAGTATGTAAGACAAGAGGCATGGTGATGTAGCCCAAGGAGCGTCCTCATTTTCTGCCAGCCCCGCCATGTTGAAAATACGAGTGGATTGGCTTTAATCTGTTCTGGGATTTGATGCAGGGGCAGATGCATAAAATTTGCTAGTGAGATCTTCCCTAGAAACGATTGCTCCGCCTTGGTGTCTGTGTATACTGAAGTATTTTGCAACCAATCTGCTGCCATACGAATCAGCGCGGCCAAAATTGTATGCTCAAATGTTCGGAAAGTTAATACCCCCGTTGTCCTTGGGCTGCTGCAAAATTATTAGCGGAATCCGAGGCCTTGGACCGTCCCAGATAAATCGGCGGAAGAGCGCATTCATGCGTATCTCATCCTTACGCCTGATATAAATTGGAAGGGATTGTAGGAGATATAGTAGCTTGAGAAATTCCACCAATTTGACCAAGTTTCCCCTACCCACATAGGACAACGGTAGTTGCCTCCACGCGTGTAGCCTCGTTTCCAGCGAGGTGATATAGGGTGTGATGTTATCTTTATATAGACTGGTAGGGAGCCTTGATATTGATACCCCCAAATAGGGTATTTTGGCTGTACACCAATTAAACGGGTAAAGTGTGATCCACGTAGGTTTCGGTGGTCCCCTGAGCATCATGGCATTTGTTTTGTCCATGTTAACATAATACCCTGAAAGGGAGCCCATCTCCTGCAACCCCCGCAGCACCCCCTGCAGGTTGTGTCGCGGGTTTTTCAAAATTATCATGACATCGTCCGAAAAAAAAAACTATATCCAAGATCGGGAATCAGCCAGATTCCCATCAGTGGCCGAACTAGGTTTTAGGTAATACAATAGCGGATCAAGTGCGAGATCAAAGAGCAATGGAGATAGTGGACAACCTTGTCTAGTACCCCTAAACATGTCTATGGGAGGGGTTAGTAATCCATTAATTAGAAGATTAGTGGACAAGCCTTCCTGGATGTAAGAAATGAAATTCCTAAAGACAGAGCCGAAATTTATTCTTAAAAAGGTAGCAGACAGGAAGGGCCACGAAACCTTGTCAAATGCCTTTTCGGCATCTAGGCTTAAAAGCATCAAGATGTCCGAAGAAGGTCCCGAGGCCCTCACTATTGCCCCCACCACCGTCCTAATATTTTTAACTGCTTGACGTCCCTGTACAAAGCCCCTCTGTGCCGGATGTGCTATGTCAGGGAGAAAAGTCTGGAGGCGAGTCGGCAAAATTTTGGTTAGAAGCTTGTAATCAACATTGAGTAACGCTATTGGCCGGTGTGATCCTTGCCCGGTTTTGGGAGCAAGATCGTGCACGATTCCGAAAATAGCTCCATTGCTCCCTGATCCCGGTATATTGCATTATATAAGCCAACCAATGTTGGCGTCACTTCAACCGATAAGAGTTTATAAAATTTACAACCATAGCCATCCGGTTCCGGTGATTTCTTAGTAGGTGAGGATGCTATGGCTTTCCTCACCTCCTCTTCTGTGATTGGGCTATCCAAAAAGGCCTGCTGTCCTACGCTAAGACCCGGGAAAGATGCAGCATCCAGGAATGAATTTATCTGACCCATGTCAGTGGGTGGTGCTCTATATAGATCTTCAAAAAAATCCACGAATAGCCTTGAGATCTCTTCCGGCGCCGTGTATTGCGTCACAGAGGTCGGGTCCTTCAAGACTAGCACTGGTTTACGGCTATGTTGGGCCCTAACCAATTGCGCCAGCATCCGACTATCTCGATTCGCCCCCCCTAAATTATCTATTCTGACTCAGCTTAACTAACCAATTAGCTTGACTTTGTACAAAAGAGTCCAGGACTGCTTTGGCTTCTTTGTAGACCATTTCTGCGGCGTCCAAAGGAAGTGGTCGCCAATTCCCTTTGTGCTGACAGCAGTGTTGTCTGCAATTTTTTCAAATTTGGTTAGAGCCTCTCTTCTTCTGCCTGCCACATAATTAATGATATGACTGCTTTTGCAGCAGTCCAGAACAAAGGAGCCTTCCCTATGTGCGCTAGATTATCATCCACGTAGTTAGTCCAGTGGACTTGCAGGAAGGACTTGAAGTCCTCAGATTGCAGCAAATATCCCGGGAATCGCCAAAATCTGCTTTTGGCTTGTGGTGTTGAGCACGAGATCAGCAACGTGACTGGGGCATGATCGGAGATAGCAATGGTATGGACCTTAGAGTCCAAGACCATCTCCCACAGTTTCAAGGAAATAAGAAAATAATCTATTCTCGTGAAACTTTTATGCACCGCGGAGTAGTATGTGAACTCTTTTGCCCCCGTATTTAGGGTGCGCCAGGGATCACAAAGCACATTGTCGTCTGCCAGGCACAATATGTCCCTAGCCGCTGGGGATGGCGTCCTATTTAATGCTGATCTATCTAGAGAAGGACATTGAGTTGCGTTAAAATCCCCTCCCAAGATAATGTTCGTATCTGCCCTGGATGCTAGAAAAGAGTTTAGCTTGATGAAGAAATTTGTATTGGATAGATTAGGGGCATATACATTTACAAGTGTGTATGAGGTACCCTGTAGCAATATTTTTAGCAAAATGTATCTGCCTCCTTCATCTTTTACCTCTTCCTCTATTAGATAATCCAATCCCTTTCGAAATAAAATGGCCACCCCTCTTGATTTGGAAGAATAATTGGACATGTGGCAGGACTCCAACCAGGGGCACCGCAGACCCACCTTGTTATCCTTCCTCCAGTGGGTTTCTTGCAAAAAAAATTATATCAGGCTTGAACCGCCTAAGATGTACGCTCACCTTTTTCCTTTTAATAGGAGTGTTGAGTCCTGCCACTTTCCAAGTAATCAGCCTGATTGGTCCCTCCTCCGAGATGACCACTCCACTAGCCCCACCCGCCATGTTACATCACTCATCAGCCCTCGTAAGATGTGGTTTCTTTCAATTACCAATGCCCCCATTGTCCCAGCGAGCAACGGGGCACATCTTCCTGTTTGTAGGCCATCCGGGGTCAGGAAGCCACAACCCTTTGTAGATCCATCCCCACCTGTAGGGCCAGACCCGGAGAACAGAGAACATACAATCATCAGCAATACTAATAACAATAACAATGTTAACATTTGGGACCCAAATTCGGTCCGTGAAACTTGACCGACCGCAGTCTGAGTCAATAGTCAGTGGATCACTAGATCCAAAATTTTCCTTTGTCTCCCTAAATGATCATGACCTTCTAGCTAACCCTCCTCAATGTGGAAATGACGCCTAGCTTGAGCGGGGTCTTCAAAAATCATTTGCCTTCCTTCCACCTGCACTTTTAGCTTTGCGGGGTACAGGAGCTGAAAACGTATCGCCTGCCCATGGAGATGCCTGCAGACTGGTGTGAACAGCTTTCTTTTTTGGGCCACACTTGCAGAGAAATCTTGGAACAACAGGATTTTAATGCCCTCTATGATAAGAGTGTCACGCCTCCTGTAAGCCCTCAGCACCTGCTCCTTAATTGCCCAATTGAGGTATTTAGCTATCACCGGGCGTGGTCTCGCATTCCTCTCCCTTTCCTGCCTCTTCGGTCCCAGCCTATGAGCTCTTTCAATTACAAAATTGTCTGTGGGAACATCAATATCTAAGGCTTTGGGAAGTTTATCTGTGAGGAAGGTAATCAGGGAGTCACCTGTGATGGATTCTGGGATCCCCACAAAGCGGAGATTATTCCTCCTGCTGCGATTTTCCAGATCTTCGATCCGGTCTCTTAAAATCACCTCAGTTTCCCTAGCCTGCGCAAGAGATTGTTCCACATTAGAAGTGGTGACTTCACAAGATGTCACCTTGTTCTCAAGCTCCACTATTTTCTGCGTATTAGCTGTAATCATTGTTAACGCAGAGTTAATCGAAGTATGCAAGACCTCAAATCGTTTATCCATCATGGGCATCATCATTTTGGAGACCTCTTGGGCTATGGCAGCAAGGATTAATGGCTCATTGCACTGTGGGGGCCCTGTCGGGCTAGATGGAGATGCCTGGGACGAGGTATTCCTATCTCCTAAGGATGGACCTGGAGAAGCAGGGCTTTCCATCACGGCCCCTGGGGAGGTGCCCTGAGCCATAATCGGGGCCTTATTTTTTGGAGTTTTAGGGGCTTCTTTTGACGTGTTCGATGCCCTCGCAGCTTTTGGGGGGGCTGTCACCGTGGGCGAAGACGTGTGTTGGCGTGTATTCCTTTTTGATTGGCTTTTGGATAGATATTTGTCCATCCCTCCGTTACAGAGGGAAGAAAAGAGTGGAGTGTGTTGACAAGATTTTCGGGAGAGACAGGGAGAATGTCTAGAATCACATATCAATAAAGTATCAGAACACCTATAACTACCTTTAAACTGTGCCTACAGTGTTGTGAGCTCCACAACACCTAGCTAGAAAAAGTTAGATTATCACATCCAAGTCCAGCAGCACAAGCAGGTTACACCAGCAAGGATACAAGATAAGTCAGCCAATCCTAGGCCTACCCGCTCCCTCTAGTGGCCAGAGCCCGCTGGTGCCTTCCTGCGAGCAGGTGGTGGTGGAGATTTAACCCTCGCTGTGTCCCTATGCGTCGCTCCGTTCCTCGGTCAATCCAGGAGCAGGGGAGATAGCAGGGCCCCAGCAGCTCCGTTCTTACGCTCAGGTTTTCCCCTTCAATCAGATCCCTATAGAATTAGGGTGTTGCAGATTTTTACTCTTTCAAATCCTGCAGAGGGTTCAGATATAGAGTTCACGCCACAAAGTCTGGTAATGAACAAAAGAGCTGTGTCAGCGTCCCGGAGAGCCGTAACTTGCCCAAGGAGTCGTGATGGTGTTAACTGGGCACTCAGCTACAGTGTTCCCCTTATTATGGAGTATGCCAGCGTCCAAGGATGTCGCTGCTGGCTGGCAGGCGGGGCCTTGGGCTGGGGGCCACAAGCTGCGTGCTGGTGCCGTCACCAAGAAGCCAATATGGTGGCTAATTTTCCTGCCGTCACGGAGCCCGGTGAGAGGGGGACACAAAAGATCCCAGCAGGCTCCTCTCGCTCTATAGGCGAGCTCCGGCGGTGCGGAGAGCCCACCCCCCAGCTGTGGAGGCGAAGCCCACACACCCGGCGCCTCCCGGGTTGAGCACGGTGCCCTCCGAGGCTCTAGAGCAGGTTATCGCTGCAGGCCCTCAAGCCAAGATGGCCGACCGACTCACCACCCAGCCACGTGTCAGCCGCACCACGGGATGGAGAGTCCCCAACAGTCGCTGCCTCCTCCGCTCTCCCTCCCGCCTGCCGGTATCTCGTCCCACGCTGGGTCACCGCCGCTTCGGGGTCGGGCACCGCCGCAGCCGCCCACCTCCTCAGGGATGTACGGAGACCGTGCGTGTCCTTCTGCAGCCGCCTCCTTTCAGAGTGCGCGCGGCCCGGTCCCGCAGCTGTACCTCCTCGGCGATCACCACTGCCAGCCACCTCCAATCGCCGCGCCTCGGCCGATCCCTCCACTGTGTCCGGGCCACACTTCTCCAGGGAGGTAAGCGCTGCAGCACTGGGGACGTCAGAGTCTTACACAGTCCCTGCCGTGTGCCGGTGCTTGGTTGGTTCTATTGACACGTTCTCGCCTCACTCTCTCCCGGGTTGGGTGTCACTACAGACCCTCAGCGGCAGTTCACGCCCTCGGGTTTCGGAGCAGACTCCAGCTCCTCGACTGTCCGGGTGATAGGCGCGCCGTTCGCTGGCCTTCTTCTGCCCCTCGGGCTGAGCAATTAGAAGTCCTTTCACAGGCTTTGCGTTCGGATTTTTGCCCGAAAATAGCTTATTTTAGGCACTGGAACGGGAGCTCAGATAAAATGCGGCTACACTCGGTAGCTCCGCCCCGGAAGTCCTGCCATTTTCTATTACAGAGGGCAAATGGCAAAAAAATGGTACAGAAAAGAAGTACAGTAAAGGAGGATTTCAGCGGTTATTGGCTGCAGTGTTGACATCCTCATTCGGATAGAGTTCCTCTAGTCATTAGGTATCTAGGTCTCCCTAGTAGCTGTATATAGGCCACTCTATTAGGAAGGTAGGTAAATAGACCTCCAGTAGGTAGACAGGTATATAGACCCCACAAAAGGTAGGTAGGTATAGAGGCCCCCCTGTAGATAGGTAGGTACATAGGCCTCTAGTAGATCTGTAGCTATATAAGCTCCCCTATAGATAGTTATATAGGCCCATTATAGATAGGTAAGTACATAGGCACTCAATAGGTAGGTGGGTGAGTATATAAGCCCTCTGTAGGTAGGTATTGAAGCCCACCGGTAGATAGGTAGATAGATAGCCTCCCCTAGTTAGTAGGTAGATATATAAGCCTCCCATAGGTATGTATGTGTGTGTGTGTGTGTGTATATATATATATATATATATATAATATATATATATATATATATATATATATATATAATATATATATATAGTGAAGGTAATAAATTATGTTATCCCTTGCTGAATTTGTAAGTTTGCCCACTGACAAAGACATGAACAGTCTATAATTGTAAGACTAGGCTAATTTTGACATTGAGAGATAGAATATCAAAAATAAACCCCCAGAAAATCACATTGTATAAATTACATAAATGTATTTGCATTTTACTGAAAGAAATAAGTATTTGATCCCCTATCAACCATAAAGAGTTCTGGCTCCTACAGACCAGTTGTTATTTCCATTGTATTTTTTATATATGTTTAGACATCAGCATGGTCATTTCTCCTTCTTAGTAATGCAGGAATTGGTCTACTGTCACCCCCGAATACGTTTTTCAAGGATGGCAATGCTCCTTATTGTAGCGCTGTATACTCTGTATATGATTTTTAGTTACCACTTATCTATGCATTACTTCTCTTTTTGTACCAATTATGTATACTCTATGCAAAAAAAACTTTGATACTATACTTCTCTCATATGTTTTTTTATTCCACTAACGTTATTTGTTAATAAAAAAAAGGTGTCACAGGTATAACCATCTATACTGCTCATCAATGCAGAAACTGTCATAAAGGATGCTGTAAAGAAAATTAGCCTTTGGATCAAATATTTAGTTCAGTATGTTTAATTGTTTTGTATCTAAATATTGTATGTGATGTATAATGTCTTTTTATGAAACTCCTGAAGTCATTGTAATCAGTGGGGGTTATTTAACATGCCAATCCTAATGGGCCTTTTTGTCAGCTATGCCATTTAGCAGGACGTGTTAAATAGGGAAGGTGGAAGAAAAATGCACACAAGCAGACAGACCATCCCCACGACCCTTTGACAGCTGAGCATATGGCATAGAACAATGGAAAAAATTATACATCAAACAAATCTTGGCCATAATCCATGCCTCTCATAACTCACTTATGAGATTATGGTTCAGGAACACAGCCACACCTCCTGTCCCGTTAGCGACAATTTTAGGCTTTAGGGAACAAAAGAAAATATGAATGTCATGTTTACATTTGGAATGCCTGGGTTTGTAAATTCATACTGGGGAACTTGGCAGTCATATTTTCTGGCTAGGAGACTCCTATGAGGAATTATACAGAAGCGGATTATATTTCTTATGTCCCTCATGTAATAACCAGCCTTCTGTGACAAGCAGGAGGAGGGGCTGGGGGGTTGAGTTTCCTTAAAACCTTTGATCGTCAAAGACTATTGTCAGATCCAGGAGTTATCACCAAGCATAAGCCGGTCCGATTGTCTTCGAGCTTCACTCCTCAGCCCAGATTCTTAACCGATCAAATTGAAAAGAGTTTTTTTTCGTATTTTAGCCATTTTGATTATATACTGCCTGCATGTTTTTTTTATATCAAGATATTTTTTAAACTTTCCAATACATACAAAAGAAGTAAAAGCACACAAACATTGTACCTTGCGATCTACTTGTAAAACAACATGTTTGACATTTGAAAGCTGGGTTTGTAAATTCTATGGAATTGCTCATTTTTTGGCAGCTCTTATGAGAATAACAGAGCTGGGATTTGGATTATCTAATGTCCTGCATGTAATACAAGCTTTTAACCAAGCAAGAGTTGAATCCATAAATGATCGTCAAAGACTATTGTCAGATCCAGGAGTTATCACCAAGCATAAGCCTGTCCGATTGTCTTCGAGCTTCACTCCTCAGCCCAGATTCTTAACCGATCAAATTGGAAAAGGTATGTTTTTTTCGTATTTTAGCCATTTTTGATTATATACTGTGCTGCATGTTTTTATGTATATCTGTTATTCATTAATTTTTGTAACTAAGCACTGTACCTGTATATTAAAGCTTCAAATTTTTATAGCTTTGCCTTGTTGCTCTAAGAAACCCCGAAAATCTCCAAAGAGTTTAAGTGACTGCTGGTGCACGTGACCAGTAGTATAGAGTTATTTTCAGTTCCTTTCTAGAAAATTAAATGTGGTGGTGATGTATGAGTTGTTGGGGTTCTGGACCGTGTTGGTGTACATGGGGTGCTCATAATGCAGCCAGAGTGAGGGTCCAGTGAGAGCTGTTGTGGCATAGCATATCCACGGGTTGCACCCAAGTTGCACAGAAGGAGGTGGGGAAGGTAGTGTGTGTCTGAGATTGATTGTGCCCTAGAGACCCCTCTGTATGTGATTTCCATTTTCCCATGTCCATTATTGAAGTTGGCAGTGGGATCTAATTCTCTGTCTCCTTTATTGTGTGCCCCTGTGCCCTCGATATTTCCTACCTGTAATCACATTCCCTGACAGATACCCTTCTGTACTCTGCAGATAATAGCAATTTTATGATGATAAGGCTATAAAATAGCTGGATGTAGGTGTACAGCTATGATGGTGGCTATTTCTTTGATGCATTGCAGTCTAAACAGATTAAAGCTAGAACTCCCTCCTATCTTATTAGAGGCTTAGGCTGCCCTTATCTGCTTGTAAGCAAAACCTTGAAAGGCTTTCCTACAGTAAAATGATTATACAGCACTGAAAGATGTATTATAAAAATGTCAAAAAAGCCTCAATAAAAGCTCAGTCTGGAAAAAATATATTGTGCCTGATGTTAATTTATAGCTGAAGAAGGGTAGAGAAATGTCTTCTTAGTGGGACCAAGCTTTTGACTCTCCAGGATAGTGGTCTTCATCTCGGTAAAATCATACATGGATAAGTAAAGTATGTCCACATAATCAATTAGATGCAAAAGAAAGGCTAGTTGTAGATAAAGACCTCTGTTGTAACCGTAATACCTGTGGAGTTGTCATATAACTGGGACATACACTTTAAAAAAAATTAAAAGTAGATACAATAAAGACATTTGATTTCCATAAATTACATAAAGAAAAATTAGTTGAACTCTTGCATGGGGAATCCAGCGGTTGTTGATGGAGTTCTCTGGGATTAAAGGGGTTTTGCCACTAAGGCATTTCATTTTGTCCAGCTTCAGCTTTAAAAGTGCTTAAAAGGTGGTGTGTGTGATTTGTTTGAATCACATAGCATGTGACCAAGCAGGCATGACATCACCATGCCTTTCCCCACAATGTGCTCGCTCCAGACAAAGGTCTGTTTAGCACTTCTGCCTTCCAACATAGAGTTCCTAGGTTCAAATTCCTGCAGGAAACAAACACGTGAATTTTTTTTCAATACAAATACCTGATTGAGGTTTCTTTTTTCTTTTTATTCATTTGCACTGTTTGATTAATTAATAAGGAGTGCAGTAGACAGTAGTAGAATGATTACACCACAGAATGAACACTTGCTCAGCAGTGAGTGAGTCTGTGTGATAACTAGGCTGTGTAGAGACTGACAGTAGCTGCCTGAGAGGAGAGGTGATATCTGAGCATGTGCGGCCAGGACTGAGAAGCTCTCATCACTGGTCGTATCTCCTGTAAACATGCTGTACACTATGGATCACTAAGGGAGCAGCTAGAGCAAAAATGATAGAGAATTTTTAATAATGATGAATGGTGAAAATGTTAATTATTTAATTTGAAAGCTTCCCACATCAATTTTACTTGGTGGGGAAACCCCTTCAATGTTGTGTTGAACTGACCACAAAACATTTAAAATTTCCATGTTAAAGAGCAGATTTAATAGCATTTACTTTGTAATGTGAGCTATTGCTGAAGTTTACGCAATAGGGCTTATATGGAGGACTTAGAATTGGTAACTTTTTTATTTTTTTATTTGCAAAAGGGGGGGGTGTTGAGCTTTTAATAATTTTTAGAATTGTAAAACTTTTTTTTAACTTGTACATGTAATCTGTTCTACATTACTTATATAAATGCAGAAGGGTGTACCAAGATGGTGCTACCATTACTTTCTGCTCGTAGCAGCAAGTAATGGGAACAGTAACATGGCAGCTATGAAAGCCTTCATTAGGATCGAGAGTGCAGGGTTGCTGATTGGGAAGAGGAATGGTGTGCGGTGGGAAGGAAGTATACAGTACACCACAGGGATTGCAGCCCGCTTCATACTTCCTTCCTGCTTCAGCCGCATAAATTTACGCCTCAAGGTGGGAAAGGGTTAAACATCTTCTAAAAGTAATTATGTCATTTAAATGGCAAAAATAAACATCCTAGGGTAGCAAGCAAGGTTCTCTTCGCCATTTTACATAAGGGAGCTTTGGCCTGCTCTAGTAAATCTTCTTATTACAAAGCATCTTTGCTAGACCAGGCCAGATGTTGGTGGCTTCCCAATAGCTGAACAAAGCTATTTGTTCAAAGCCGTAAACACCTGTGTCCCACACTCTGGTTCGCTCTTCATAATCTTCACCTTACTGCTAATCAAAGCACTAAAATTTGGTCTGGACATATGGAAAAAAGTAAAAGTAAAAAATGTTTTTACCCACAAGCACAATATTCCATATATTAATCTAAAACATTGCTAGCATTTTTTTGAAAAAAACTCCAAATAATTTGACTTCTCCAGCAAAGAATTACTTACTTAAATACTTACTTTAAATACTTACATATCAGACATCTTCTGTCATCCATTGACTAAGCAACCAATCCACCAAGATCACCCTTTGAAATGTCTTTCAATAATCCCTCCAAAATGATAAAGTGCTTATATACTTGCTATAGGGTCCTTCAACCCACCTCTCATCGCCATGACCTCTTATACAGTAATGAATGGGAAAGAGATTTGGCAGTCACTTTCTCTGATCTACAATGGTATTTTGTGTTCACCTCTAACCACAAATCCTGCCAGTGCATCAGTCACCTGGAATCCTAATAGTTAATGATCGTATATGTTGTATCTCACCACTATCTAGTTGACAAAATATGCCCTACATTTTGTAATGTCTGTTGGAGGTGGAAATATTTTGTGGGTACTCTCCTCCACATTTGGTAGCATTGGGGCCTTTATTAGAACTCCAGCTGCCATGATAACCAATGCCTAAGGCATCCTTTGCAATTCTCTGCTCGTGAACCTGGCAATATAGTGAGGAACCTCTTATCCATATAGCGTCTTTCCCCTGCATTTGAAGAAAAAAATCAGAAAGGGAGATGAGAGATCTCAGTATTATGAGTATAAATTAACATTTACAATCTTCCAAGCAAGGTTTGTCATTTGGGTTTTGAATGCCCTCATTGTCGGGTTTTTTATTATTTGTATTCTACTATATCATTGTCTTCATTGATTTCAGCCACAGCTATTGCAATCAGGTAAAAAAATTAAAGCACATAGCCATGTAATGTCTATAGATAAACATTGTAGTTAGTATGGATTACAGTGAAAAGCTCTGTGACTTTAAATATGGTACTGTTATATGATCCCAATTCAATTCACACAATTTCGGAGCTGTTGGATTTTCCCCAGTCACTTTAACTGCTATTATTGTCCAGTGTTACATGTCTAGGAGTAATGACAGCTCAGCCAAACTGGCTGGGCAAAATTAAGGTGGCGGTGCATGGTGCACAAAATTACCCATCTTCTGTGCTATACTTCACAATAGAGTTTTAAACTCCTCTGTGACACCAGCACAAGAACTTTGCTTCAGACGCTTCTTGAAATGGGTTTTCATGGTTGAGCAGCTGTCCACAAGCCTAAGCTCACAACACACAATGCCAAGTGTTTGCTGGAGTAACAGCATACTGCCAAAAGAGTTGTGGACAGATGTACTCTAGAGTGATCACATTTTACTACCTGGCATATGCCCAGAGTGCACTAACTACCAGAATGCAGTGTGCCTGCTGTAAGATTTTGTGGAGGATGGGTAATGGGAATACACTATTTTAGGGCTTAGGCTAAGTCCATTATTTTCGGTAAAGAGTAATGTTAATGCTGTTGCATACAAATACATTTAAGACAATTGAATGCTTCCATTTTTGTAGCTTCAGTTTGGGGAAGACCATTTCCTCCTCCAGCAATACTGAATCCCTGGGCACAAAGTGAAGTCCAAGAAGATATGGTTAAACATATTTGGTTTGAAGTAACTTGAATGACCCGATCATAACCCTATCAAACACCTGGGGATTAAACTGATTGTTGATTGTGAGCTATACCTTCTCATCCAACATCAGTGCCTGATCTCAGAAATCTTGTAGAAAGCCTTCCCAGATGGGTGCAGTCTGTTACATCTGCAAAAGAAAACCCACAATACTTATACCCTTGCTTTGGAATAGGATGTCTGACAAGCTCATACAGGTGTGATGGTCTGCATTTTTGGCATGTGTTTAATCATTAGCATAAGGACTATGTGAATAAACTAATGGTCTGTGAATTAAATACTTTGCTCACCTTATCTAGTCTTTTGAATAGTTGCAGTTTATATTCTTCTTCCTCTTGAATTCTTTTCATCGTCTCAGCACTGTAAAGTAGCATAAAAAGTAATTGGAGTATTGAAATAAACAAATTAATAAAATGTTTCGTGCTTTCCAGATTTTTTTTTGCCAATTTATCAGCAAGACTCTTTAGTGTCTTTATAAGTTCCGGAACTGCCGCAGGCTGTCCACAGCTATCCACGGCATGACAGCAACACTTTAGTCTTTATGCTGCTCCATATAACTACTACATGACCTTAATTATAAATAGAAGAAAGATAGATGATTTAACTAACTGGAGGATGGCCGGGACCAATTAAGTACTTCATGATGAAGTCTGATGAAGTGTGACTTAACACGAAAAGCATAACTTCAAATAAAGATTCATCTTTTTTATTTTAAATCACGGAATTACAATGCCTAATTGGTCCCGGCCATCCTCAGTTTGTTAGTTAAATTGGCTATCTCCCTTCTATTTGTCTTATCCTGGATTCGTAGCAACATGGAACAGGACTGGCCACAGGAATCCTTTCCCAATGCACAACAGAACCAGGCGCCATACCATACTTACCTATTTGAACCTGCTTAAGTTGTGGTAACACACGAGTGTGCGCTGTTCTGTGGTGTTTCTTTTTATTTACCTGTCTTTTTTATGACCTTAATTATATCAGATAAAAAGTATTGGTGCTATTACAATTCTCAAAATTATATACACTTTATTCCATTAAGTGTAATTAAAAACATATGATTGTAGAGTTAAAGAACCGCTATACAATAAAGAAATAGGAAGAAGGCAAAAAGGAGAATAAATACAGAACAGTGTGGCAACTGAGCACCTGCACTTTACCATGGCTTATTCTGGTTCGTATAAGAGGAATTGTGCATGGGGTGTATAGTTGCCACACCAATCTGTATCTATTCTCCTGTTCACCATTTTCCTACTTCTTTAATATTGTATGAATTGCATAGTTCAGGCTCTGTTGTGTTTTGCATATTGGAGTATGATGATGTCTGTGGGGAGATCTGAACCCAGGACCCCACTGCTGCAAGGCAACAGTGCTAAGCAGTGAGCCATCGTGCTCCCCTTAATTATTACATTTACTAATTGCCAATCATGATTACTTAATATTTCCAGCTGGCTACTGCATTTTTTATATGGTGTTTTTTGTCGTCCACTCAGATCTGTGTGTTTTTAGTTGCTTTTAATTGAATATCTACGATTTTCATGATGGTATCAATCCTCTTTATCTGATATATTTAAGCTTTAGAGTTTCTTAAGGTTGGCGCCGTGGTTAGGGCTACCATCAGGGATTTTAGGGCCCCACACTGCCAAAATATCTGCCGTCCTCCCCCAGTTTGAAAGAGGTGGCGAAGTAATGATTTTTTATACGACAAGGTTGGGAAGTCAAACATAAAAAGCAAAGCTGCTTCGGGCATCCTAGGGAACGGCAGGTTAGTTACCCTCTGAATAATAACATAGATGGCGTCCCAAAACCCCTGCAAGGACTGACATTCCCACCAAACGTGTAACATAGTGCCCACCTCCGTCCCGCAACGCCAACAGAGGTCTGGTAAAGATGGGAACCACTTATGTAATAGAAAAGGAACCTTATACCATCTTGAATTTTAAAACTAATTTCCTGTGCTATGGACGCTATCACTGCCCTATGGGAAAGAGCAAAACAACGTTGCCATTGAGCCTGCGAAAAAGATTTACCAAGCTCATCCTCCAAAGCCTTGCAAAAAGATGGAAGTGTGGACCAACGAGTAGAGGGTAATGCTCTATAAATGGAGGACATGACATGTCGAGGAGGGGTATTAAACAGGCACATCTACTCAAAGGGTGAAAGGGGACATTTGATGTCAACTGTTTGTTTGAGGGAGTATTTTCAATACGCCCAGTGCCATAGCTGGGCGTATTGAAAAAAGGAAAGGGAGTTGAAGGTCATCTCCGTGGGGAGAGAATGGAACGAAGGACTATCAGATCAAAGTACAAAATTGTTTAGTTGAAGTGGGTTTGTTTTAGAGCCTCCAAAAAAAGAAGGGCACTTCCAGGCCAGGAGGAAATGCAAGATTATCGATGATAGGAAGTAGGGGGCCAGACCATTGACCGGGCCATTTTAACACACGGATTTCCTTTAATGTAAACCATCCCTTTGTAGCTTTGGCTGTATGTTTAGGGTCATTGTCCTGCTGGAAGGTGAACCTATGCCCCAGTCTCAAGTCTTTCACAGCCTCTAACAGGTTTTCCTCCAGGATTGCTCTGTATTTAGCTCCATCCATGTCCCCATCAACTATGACCAGCTTCCCAGTCCCTGCTGAAGCAAAGCCTCCCCACACACAAGTGTGTTCAGGGTGATGTGTAGTGTTGGTTTTCCTCCACACACAGCTTCTGGCACGATGGGGGGCGTGGCTAGCTATGTGAGAAGAAGGACGTGTGTGAGAGGAGCTCCCTCCAGGATTGCTGTTATCCAGCAGGAATTGCATTCATAATGGGCTGCAAGAAGGCAAAAAAAGCTCCCAGACTGCCCAGAGCCCCTGAATCGTGTGGTCCGGCCATTTCAAACTATTTTGCCCCACTGGCGGGCTTACAGGACTCTCTACCCTCTTCCCACGCTTCCTCCCCAGAGGCGCCATCTTACCCGACATCTCCGGAGCGCAGCCAGAGTCTCCAGCACCACGCAGCTACAGGACGACATGTGGAGGCGCCTACTACATCGCCGGCGTGGCGGCACCGAAGTCTGCGCCTCCTGCCAGCAGCTTCGGGGACAGCCTTGGGATCCCCACCACAGCGGACGACTGCGGGCCCCGACACCTCCCGGCGAACGGCAACGGAACACAGGAGGGCATTGGAGGAAAGCAGCAGGACGGGCGAGTCCGTTACCACAGCAGCAGCAGCGGATCCCTGCAAGGGGCAAGGAGCGGGAGAAGCCACACGGAGCTCCACCAGGTACCATCCTCTCCCCTGCCTGACGGGTATGGCTGATCCACCACGGGCCCTCCAGCGCTCGGTCACAGAAGGGCTAGGGGTGTCACCATCTTTTGAGGGTCCCCAGGGAGCCAAGGACTCTCCCATTCTGCCCTCAGCAAATGCCAGCCTGGACTCTTTTGATGCCCTATGCAGGGATTCTTTCTCTTCTGCCTCTCCTGGGCATTGGGCCGCGGAGCCCCCCGGCTCCCTGCATCAGGGAGGCCTCCCTGGGTCTGCATCCTCCCCTGCTGGCCTTGTAGTGTGGCCTAAGGAGCAACAGACTGAGAAGGTGGATGCCCTACTCAGGCCCCTGCCCGCTATATCACATAATATTTATGAGACCCTGCAGGCTGACCCAGGGGCTAGTGAACTTGGACCCCAACTGATGGTCCGCCGCTCAGGAGCGCAGAGGCCTCTAACTCCTACTCCAGCTCCTAGACCGGGGATCATTTCTGAGGACATGGTCCGGCCCCAACCTCCGCCTCGCCAGGGCTCGCCATCGCGTTCAGCCCCGAACTCTCCCACTTGGGATTCCAGCCCCACTGAACAGGTCCTCGGTCCTCAACCCTCAACTGGGGTACCTTTCTCTGAGGGCCCCTATGCGGAGATGCAAATCCCGATTCTGCCTCTCCCTGTAGAAGCACTACATGCCTTGGAGGCCCATCCAGAGCTCAAAGCGCTCCTCTCCTTGATTCCTATTAAACGGGACATTCAGCAGATGGCTCTGGATTTACGCCATACATGGCAACAGGATCTGATACCCGTTCAGGCCGATATCACTGCCCTCCAGGAGCGGGTCTTACAAGTGGAGAACGACCGAACATCTACAAAGTCTGCAATCGCTGCCTTGCAAACGTCTATGCTAGAGCAACAGAACCGGGTTACTCAATTGGTGAATCATATGGACGACTTAGAAAACCGGAGCAGAAGAAATAATATTAGAATTAGAGGTCTCTCAGAGTCCATTAGGACAGGTGAACTGATTTCTACCTTAACAAAAGCCTTCAACTATATTCTAGGGAGACCAGAGGACACTGGAATAGAATTTGACCGGGCTCATAGAGCTCTTCGCCCGCAAAGTCAGGATCCTGCTCGACCTAGGGACATTATCTACAGAATACACAGATACACACTTAAAGAGGAAGCCCGTCTTATGCAGAACATCGTCTTTAATGGTATGCAGTTTGACTTATTTCCGGATCTTTCCAGGAGAGCCCTCCATCTTCGAGCCTCGGTCAAGCCGCTGTTGTCAATTTTGCAGGAACGGGGCATCCCCTATCGTTGGGGCTTCCCCTTCTCCGTTCAGGTCTGCCATAGGGATAAATTCCTGTCGCTCCGCTCCCCTTCAGAACTCCCAGCCTTTCTTACAGCTCTTGATCTTCCTGAGATGTCCCTTCCGTAATGGGAAACAATAATGGAAACGGACCTCTTAACACCTCGAATTCAACCAGGGAGTCAGCAGGTTCGATCTGCTAACACGGAGCTACCAAAGCCTCAAAGATCTCGTAGTGGTCCGGGCAGTCCTGAGTCCTCTCCGCCTAAGAGGCTTCCGCACCGCTGATTCTCTAGACTGTGGGTCCTTATTATATCTGGTTTACTTTTCTCGCTGATTTTGCCTTCTGTGGTTTTCAGTCCACTATAACCTTGACCCTCTTCTTTCGCAGGTGTTATTTGCTTCTTTCTGTTATATTGCCTGATGTTGCTTCCATGATTGCTATTAGAATATTCCTGCTGACCCGATATGACTGAGCCATGGGGGGACGGAGTTGGTGGTGGGCACCTCGTGAGGTTTGACGTGGTCACCTCCCCCCATTGCTCACATCATTCATGTACTGCCCCAATGAGAGCTTTATAAACAAGTTAGGCATGTGTCAGAACTACCACCCTATATCGCTTATCAACACAGATGCGAAGATTTTCGCAAAGTTACTGCCGCTCAGACTCAATCCTCTTCTCTCCAACATCATCCATCCGGATCAGGTGGGATTTGTGCCGGCCAGGGAGGCGAGGGACAACACACAAGACGTTTTCTCTGATTCACCATGTTTGCCTACAGAAAACCCCATGCCTTCTCCTGTCCCTGGACGCGGAGAAGGCCTTTGATAGAGTGGCGTGGCCCTTTTTGAGTGGAGTGTTAGAGACATTGGGACTCGGCCCGATTATGCGGGAGAGGGTAATGGCCTTGTACACTTCATCCCAGGCTCAAGTCAGGATTAATGGAATCTTATCCACTCCCTTGACAATTGGAAATGGCACCAGGCAGGGATGCCCCCTCTCTCCTATTCTATATATTTTGGCAATGGAGCACCTGTTGAGGGCACTTCGGAGTGATCCTCGGGTGGAGGGAGTCCGGATTCGTGAGCATCAGTTTAAATGCTCGGTTTTTGCCGACGACTTGCTCCTGTATCTTGGGGATCCCGCCTCCTCCCTTCCGAGGGTACTGGAGATACTGGATGAATATAGCCTACACAGTAATCATAAGATAAACATGTCTAAGAGCCGAGCTATGGGCTTCAATATTCCAGGCCCCGACCTGCACTTGTTGAGAACAGCCTTCCCCTTTTCCTGGGAGGAATCCTCCTTTATGTACTTGGGGGTTCATATTCCCTCTAACCACGATAAAATTTTTGATCTCAATTTCGCCCCCCTCCTTTCCAGGGTTAAGCAAGACTTACTAAAATGGGATAACAAAGATTTTTCTTGGATCGGGCGTATAAATATCCTGAAGATGAACACCCTACCCAGACTGTTGTACCTGTTTCAGGCAATTCCCATCCTTCTTCCCAGACCCTTCTTTAAGGAACTGCGGAAGATGGTTTCGCGATTTGTGTGGGCAAAGGGTAAACCAAGAATAGCAGAGTCCACCCTAACTAGGCCCAAAACAGAGGGAGGACTCTCAATGCCAGACTTCAAGCCTACTATCTGGCTGCGGTGGCAGTGAGATCACTGGACTCTTTCAAGGGAGGGGCATCTAAACTGTGGGTACATCTGGAAACCCTGGTATATGGGGCCCCGATCGTGGCTTTGCCCTGGTTGCCGCGCTCAATACTGCCTCGAGGCATGATGGCACGCGTCCCCCTGATTGCTCAGACTTCTGTCCTGATACACAGATCGTACGCTGCCAGGATGGGTCTGTTCGATGTGGGCGGACCTTGCACCCCGTTGCTTGGCAATCCTGATGTTCCAAGCTCTCTCGCCCCGGCCTTGGTCCGATTATTGGGCTCTGACACGGGTGCCTTGGTACTAGACAGGGTCATTGAGAGAGAGACATTGAAGGGATATGACAGCCTGGTGGGTATGGATGGTAACCCGACGAGCGTTGCAAGGTTTAACTATTACCAGCTGCGTAGTCTATATACTAGGTGGAAGCGAATATTTGTAGTACATAGGCCTCTTACCACCTTTGAGCTGTGGTGCCTTGATAGATACTCGGAAAGAAGGGCTCTCTCAGGCCTGTACAGGCTCATTCTTACTTCTCGGGTCTGTGATAAGCTGCCCTTTCAGCACAGCTGGGAGAGGGAACTTGGCAGCGTCCTCCCGGAAGACGCGTGGTCCAAAGTATTTCAGCTGACCCACAAGTCCTCAGTATCTTCCAGGGCCCACGAGCTAAACTACAAAATAATTACAAGATGGTACCGGGTGCCAGCGCTACTCAGCTATTTCTCCCCTTCCGTCCCTGCAGTCTGCTGGAGATACGGAAAGGAGAGGGGTACGATGACCCACGTCTGGTGGAACTGTCCGATTCTACAACCTTTCTGGGTCGGGGTTCTGAGTCTGATTCGACACATTACGGGGATTAGTCTCCGGGGTGACCCTGCACTGGTGCTCCTGTCTGACATTCCCCTACCCACCGCTCTCCTTAAATCACACCTGGTGATGTTCCTGCTCCTTGCTGCCAAAATACTCATCCCTAGACGATGGCTCTCCACTGTCAGCCCAACTATATCGGACTGGATCCGGGACGTCCATGTCCTCCAGCCCCTGGAGGAGTTCAGATCTGATTCTCCTTCATGCTATAGTCGATACCTGCTTGTCTGAGAAGATTGGATTTCCTTTTGTGGCTCGGACCGTTATCTGTCCTGTTCCTAGAGGAACTCCCTCACATCATAAGGGGGGGGGGGGGGGGAGATACCCTGGATGGAGTGGAGAACGAATGGGGGGGATGGAGTGCCTTGCGCAATTTCTAACGTCCTTAAATGAGATGCGATGCGCCCGCCGAGCCAGCTGTTAAGACCGTTCCTCTCTTCTTTCTGGTTACTTTCTGTTCCCACTTCTTTTACCCCTTTTTCTTTCTCCTTCCTTGTTATCCTTTAAGGCTTTTATAAAAGGTCACCTACCTGCCTTATCTGGCAACGGATTTGCTTCGGTTAAGCTTAATTGTCACCTCCTCACCATTTGTAGGTTGCCTAAGATTTACAACGCTGTGCAGTGCCTACACTTCTCACTTGTGTATGCTTATGTTTGTGGGAAAGGACAGGGACAAAATAACTCTGTACCCTTTCCTCATTTTGATGTAATACTGCATTTTGTTGATCTGATACAATGTGTGACTATTTACTCTCATGCTAATATTGTTTAAATAAAAGCGTTTGAATAGTAAAAAAAAAAATAATTAAGAAAATTAAAAAAAAAACAAAAAAAAAAAAACAAGTTAGGCATTGTGTATCCATTTGGTCCTTTTTCTTTGGACAACACCTTTGATGTATGAGAGCCTTGCTTGTTGCTTTGTGTATTTTTTCTCTTTTTTTTTCTCTTCATTCTCTACTAATTGCCGAGCCTTAGTTTGCACTAGCAACTAATAGTGGAAAGTTACTACTGCTGGTAATTACTACTTGGTCGGGGGGGGGGGGGGGGGGGGGGTGGGCATGGGGATATGCCGCGTACTCTATTAGAGGTTCTGCGGTCCAGCCCTGCCCCCATCCAGCCCTTCATTGTATTCTTCTGTTCCTGTGATGTCCCCAACCAAATGTTGGTTCTTTCTTCTACAATATGCACTTGTTAATTTGTGCATACCCCCCCCCCCATGCCTCTGGGGAGCACTGGCCAGTTTTTACAGTGTTCTGGCTTTAGCTGTTATTTTTCTGCTCACTGTTTGATGTTGGCCTGTGCTTTATAGGCCCTTTTGTTTCATGTTGGACTTGTTGTCCTATCTTGTATCCACCCATTCTCACGCGTCGGTCTCACATTTTCCATCCCATAGGTTTCTTGGGTACTTTCCATTGAGAGTCTTCTCCATATCTCCTGATGGCTAGTATCAGGATCACATCCCTCAATGTGAAGGTATTTAATGTACCCGAGAAGCGTGCACAAGTCCTTTACTATCTCCACAAGCAAAGGTCACGCATCGTCTGTATACAGGAGACCCATCTGCTGGACACCCACATTCAGGGCTTCCGAAATAGGTACTTCCCTGCCTGGTACCATAGCAGTAACTTGGGCGCCAAAACAAAGGGGGTCGCGATCTTCTTTCACAAATCAGTGCCGATACAGGTCCTGGACGTTATGTCAGATGCCGATGCTCGCTATCTGTTTGTCAAATGTAATGTCAAAAGCCGTATCTACACGATCGCTAACATCTATGCCCCTAACACGGGCCTACCCACGTTTTTCTCTAAAACATTAGATGCCCTCACAGGTTTTGCCCAGGGACAACTCATTCTCTGTGGTGATTTCAATCTGGCTCTTAGCCCGTCAGTGGATACTTCAGGAGGCCACTCTACAATGACGCTGAGCTCCCTGGGCAGGATCCGTAGACTGCTCCATGATATGCAATTGGTAGATATTTGGCGTCTCCTTCACCCCAACGATAGGGACTACACCTTCTTTTCCCACCCACACAAATCCTATAGTAGAATAGATTATATATTCCCGGCTCACTCCTTGCTCCCACAGATTTCCCATTCATTTATTGGTAATATCCTACATTCCGACCACGCCCCAGTGCACTGTGATATAATTCTCCCCCATTATACTAAGCCCCCCTTTGCCTGGAAATTAAACGAATTCCTGTTGTCTGACTCAATCTGCCTACGGGACTTGAAGAACACGATTGAAACCTTTCGCCTCACGCTCTCTGCAGACAATACACTCCCCCAGATTAAATGGGAAGCTTTAAAGGCTGTCTTACGCAGCGTCCTCATAAAGCACGGGGCGAGGCTTAAAAGGGAGAGGTCGCATAAATTACAAACCCTCATGCAGAGACTGAACCGCCTTGAATCGACTCATAAATCCACGGGCTTGGAGTCAGACCTCAGAGATTTGTTACTGACCTAAGGAGCAATACACTACGTGGAAATCCCTAAAGAAGCATTTATGCTATCTATCATTCATGAAAAAACTTTGAGACTCTCGGTTCACATAATTTGATCAAAGATGCTTAAGCTGCCCACGACTTTCAACGTGGTCTCAAATCGGGCAGTCCTATCCTATCTTTACCTCTCAATCGAGCCAAACAGGCCTCCCAGCTGGGTCAACGACCTCCATTATTCAGAGAGAAAAAATAAAAAACACCCAACCTGCAAAGCTGCCCTTCTTATGACAGCTGTGAGAGTGGGCCGGGGACAGAAAACACAAAATGGAAGCACCCCTTCCTTTCCAATCTAAGTTAAAAATCAATGTACAACCAAATATAACGTATGTTTCTGCACACAAAAACATTTCTGAAAAAACGTATGCAAACCTGGGTGCCACTGCAGGGCTGCGGCACACATGTAACCATGTGAGCGTACATGTATGGTTACATGTGTGCCGCAGCCCTGCCAGTGGCACCCAGGTTTGCATACGTTTTTTCAGAAATGTTTTTGTGTGCAGAAACATACGTTATATTTGGTGTACATTGATTTTAACTTAGATGGAAAGGAAGGGGTGCTTCCATTTTGTGTTTTGTGTCCCGCCCACTCTCACAGGCTGTCATAAGAAGGGCAGCTTTGCAGGTTGGGTGTTTTTTATTTTTTCTCTCTGAATAATGGAGGTCGGTTGACCCAGCGGGAGGCCTGATTGGCTCGATTGAGAGGTAAAGATAGGATAGGACTGCCCGATTTGAGACCACGTTGAAAGTCGTGGGCAGCTTAAGCATCTTTTGATCAAATTATGTGAACCGAGAGTCTCAAAGTTTTTTCATGAATGATAGATAGCATAAATGCTTCTTTAGGGATTTCCACGTAGTGTATTGCTCTTTTTGCAGAAGTGTGCCGCTGGCGGCGGTCTGTGTGCGTACATGTATGGTTACATGTGTGCCGCAGCCCTGCCAGTGGCACCCAGGTTTGCATACGTTTTTTCAGAAATGTTTTTGTGTGCAGAAACATACGTTATATTTGGTGTACATGATTTTAACTTAGATGGAAAGGAGAGGGTGCTTCCATTTTGTGTTTTCTGTCCCCGCCCAACTCTCACAGGCTGTCATAAGAAGGGCAGCTTTGCAGGTTGGGTGTTTTTTTATTTTTTTCTCTCTGAATAATGGAGGTCGGTTGACCCAGCGGGAGGCCTGATTGGCTCGATTGAGAGGTAAAGATAGGATAGGACTGCCCGATTTGAGACCACGTTGAAAGTCGTGGGCAGCTTAAGCATCTTTTGATCAAATTATGTGAACCGAGAGTCTCAAAGTTTTTTCATGTATGATAGATAGCATAAATGCTTCTTTAGGGATTTCCACGTAGTGTATTGCTCTTTTTTGCAGAAGTGTGCCGCTGGCGGCGGTCTGTGTGCGTACATGTATGGTTACATGTGTGCCGCAGCCCTGCCAGTGGCACCCAGGTTTGCATACGTTTTTTCAGAAATTTTTTGTGTGCAGAACATACGTTATATTTGGGTGTACATTGATTTTAACTTAGATGGAAAGGAAGGGGTGCTTCCATTTTGTGTTTTCGTTCTGCCCCGCCCACGTCTTCTGCATGCTGTCATAAGAAGGGCAGCTTTGCAGGTTTGGTTGTTTTTTTATTTTTTCTCATCTGAATAATGGAGTGTCGGTTGACCCAGCGGAGCCTGATTGGCTCGATTGAGAGGTTAAAGAGAAGGATATGACTGCCGATTATGAGACCACGTTGAAAGTTGTGGGCACTTAAGCATCTTTTGATCAAATTATGTGAACCAGATCTCAAAGTATTTTTCCAAGATTGTTTACTGACCTGTCACGAGATCTTGCAGTTGATGGAACACAAACATAAACGTTACCGTCAGCTTTGCACCAGATCCTATATGAGATTGTAATCAATAACCCGGCAAGTGTTTAAACCACGTGTCTCCTGCGTGACAAACGAGCCTCCTTATTTATCCCCTCCATTAAACGTTCGAACGGTAGGTTAGTTCATCTTTCTAGGGACATCCTGAAAGAATTCCATACATATTACACTGGATTGTATAATCTCTCCCCTTTGGGTGGCGCTTCAGGTCCGCGGGATTTCAGGGCAGCACTACAGCATTATCTCTCCTCTACCGCCTTGCCTTCTTTGGACGCATTCCCTCGCCTCTCTAGAGGAGCCATTCGGGCCAGAAGAGATCAAAAGGGCGATTTCGGCACTTCCTACTGGGAAGAGCCCAGGCCCAGATGGCTATTCTATCATCTTCTACAAGACTCTAATGGACGAGCTGTTGACCCCTCTTTTGGAAGCTTTTAACGAAGTATCCCAGGGCTCTAGGTTTGACTCCGCTTTTTTTACAGGCTTATATCACAGTGATACCAAAAGAGGGTAAGGATCCCAACCTGTGTACAAGCTATCGTCCTATTTCCCTCATAAATACCGATGCTAAGCTCTTCGCCAAATTGATCGCCTTGAGGCTCAGTCCTCTCTTGGATTCGCTTATACATCTAGACCAGATCGGGTTTGTCCCCTCTAGGTAGGCGGGAGGTGAATAATACCCTGAAAACATTCACCATACTTCAGCACATCCACTCTACCAAACTCCACTGTGTCTTGCTTTACCTAGATGCTGAAAAGGCTTTCGTTCGTGTAGATTGGTCGTTCTTATGGGGAGTGTTGAAGTGCATGGGCCTGGGACCAGCATTTATGAATCGAGTATCCGCTCTGTATCACTTTCCCCAGGTGCCAATTAGAATAAATGGTGAGATCTCTTCCCCATTTGTGATAGGCAATGGTACCAGGCAGGGATGTCCTTATGTCCTCCTTATGCTCTACATATTAGCTATGGACATCTATGCAAGCTGTAAAGCGATGACTAATCCGCTGTAACCACATTGCCATACCTACCAAGTGGAATAGTGCTCGGCAATCTGCAATGAATCTGCTGGCTCTCCTGTCAGACCTCTGGAATCCTTACCGGCAGCTCTTAGAATTTTACATCAATATGGCTCCTTTAGCCAACATAAAATCAATATGACTAAGAGTGTAGCCCTAAGTTTATATGTTGCAGATAGCCCTTTGAAACAGCTGAGGTCTTCTTTCCCCTTCACTTGGTCCACCGCTTCTCTCAAATATTTGGGGATACATATACCCGCTTGTATGGGAAGGACATTTGAGCTCAATTTCGCACCTATGCTCCACACGCTGAGTTGTGACCTCTCGAGGTGGGATAAGAAGAATTTCAGCTGGATAGGACGTATCAACATCATAAAAATGAATGTCCTTCCCCGCCTTCTCTACCTATTTCAAATCACCCCGGTAGTACTGTCCAAGTCCTTCTTTACTGCCCTTCGTAAATTGATTTCTAATTTGGTGTGGGTCCAGCAACGTCCCAGATTGGCATACTCCATTCTCATTAGGCCCAAGTCAAAGGGTGGCCTTGCTCTCCCTGATCCTCATGCCTACTATCTAGCAGCAACTATGACCCATGTACTTGACGCCTTTCACAATGTATCCTCAAAACTTTGGTTACAACTGGAGTCGCTATTATATGGGGCTCCATTGTCAGCCCTACCCTGGTTGTCGCCAACCTACATGCCAAAAAAACTCACTGATCGAGTCCCATTGGTGACCCGAACCTCTATTTTTGTTTGCATGAAATATCCCTCGAAAATGGTCCTGTTTAGGCCAGGAGGACCATGTACACCTATAATAGGTAATCCAGCGGTACCGAAACCACTAGAGGCAGCCTTGATTGGGCTATTGGGGCCTTCCCCAACTTCAACAGTTTTTAAGAAGGTGATTGCTGAGAATTCCCTTAAAATTTACCAAGAGCTTGTGGGTGACTCTGCAACGACTGGTTTCTTCAGGTTTAATTTCTACCAGCTGGGAAGCCTATATGCCTCGCTCAAGTCCTCATTGGACTTACATAGACCCATTACGCCATTTGAGGAGTGGTGCCTGCAGGACTCCCCGGGGAGGCGTGTCCTTGCAAGAATCCACGGTTTGCTACAGACAACGGCTGTGACTGAATATCCCTTTCAGGCGAGCTGGGAGAGGGATCTGGGGAGGACCATTGAGGCAGAAGACTGGAGGAAAATATTTTTCCTTTCTCATAAATCATCCGTCTCAGTAAAAGTCCAAGAACTCCATTACAAAATTGTTACACGCTGGTACAGAGTCTCAGCACTCTTGCATTGTCTCTATCCTGGAGTCACTAACATGTGCTGGCGTTGCCAAGTGGCTGTAGGTACCATGTCCCACATCTGGTGGGGCTGTCCTCAGAATCAGCCCTTCTGGTTGCAAATTTTTGACCTCATACACTTAATTACAGGGTTGAGGTTACAGAATGACCCTGCCGTTTTGCTCCTTTTCCAGATCCCTCTTCCGACCGCAACTCTCAGGTCTCATCTCATTTTATTCCTCCTTCTGGCAGTAAAAATGGTCATCCCGAGACTGTGGAGGTCTACAGTGAGACCTTCAGTCTCCTCTTGGCTGCAGGAGGTCCATGTATTACAGCGCATGGAAGAGCTCAGAAATGACTCTCATCAACTAGCAATACGACATCTTCGGATCTGGGAGGACTGGCTAGTCTTCTGTCAATCGGATCTCTACCGATCCTCCTGTTGAGGGTATCCCGGTTACCTTCCCCCCTCGTGCTTGCCTTTTGCTTGTTGGAGATGGTGACGGGCTGAACCAGTTTTCTTTCTTATTCTCTTGTGAGACCGACCGCCCCCTTTCTTTATGGGTTATTGTTTCTTTCTCAGTATATGTTGAGTTCCAGCCTGTTCTGTATTTGATAATGGATGAGCCTAATTTCCAATGCCTGTCGAGAAGTGACACCGAGCTCGTGTATTAGTGAGCCTGGCTGCATAGAGCCTCTCATATTAGGGGACTCTCAATATCAGTGCACACGTCCAGATCGGCTGTGCTTAAATGATTGCATGTTCCAGTTTGAACAGTGTTTCGAAAATGTTTTATCTCTTGGTGTCTCCAATATGTTACATGTCTTTGTGATGTCTCTATGGAAAGTGATCATTGTTCTTATCACATGTAATATGTATCTGGGTCCATTTTTGTTCTCAATAAAATTATTTTTGAATTTGAAAAAAAAAAAAAAAAACCTTTGCCACAGTTTATCCCTGAGTTGTCTGGGGTGTGCCATGGTTTTCAAGAAACTGTTTATTAATGAATGTTCTCTTAGGCCTTCACAAAAGAGCTGTAGTTATGCTAAATATAAATTACATACAGATTTACTATATTTACCAATTAGGTAACTCATAGAGACAATTGGTCACGCTGGATTTTATGTAGGGGTATCAGAATACAGGGTTTTTTTTTTAATTTGCAAAAATTTGGAAAAGCAAGTATTTTTTTTTACTCTTCACAGATACTTGCTACTTTGCATTGCAAATGAAAAAACTGTAACATGTGTCGGGCATATGTATTCAGCCCCGTGAGTTAGTTCTTCATAGGACCACCTTTAGCTGCAATGAAAGCTGCAACTCTATTGAGGGCAGGGCTGGGACAAGGCATTTTGGTGCTCTAGGCACGTACCGCCCATGGCGCCCCCCCCCCCAAAAAAAAAAAATTGCACCCCCCCCACATTAATTCCTCTCGCCCCTGCGACAGGTCCTGTCATTAACTTTCTGCATATTCCACATAGCTCCCTGTCCATCAGTAGTCAGTGCACAATGACAAATTAGCTTTTTCAAAATCGCTCCCCTCCGTAGGACAGTGTAATACATTACAAATAACAATCACCAAATAATCCACCGATACATGGAGCAAATATACCAGACGAAGGATTGTTACTAAAAAACACTCCTACAAAACAAGACCCAAAACTATTACTATTTAAGGATCAAATAACCCTGCCAGACCCGACCAAAGCAACCAACACATGTGACTATGAGCAGTACACAGGCCCTGATTACTATCCCACCGCCATACAGTGACCAGATAGTGGGTAGATACTAGTTTTAAGTAGACGCTCTAGAAATATTGGTGATTACACTGCAGTTACATTTAGTGACTCACAGGAGACGTCTTTTCTGATCAGCGTCGTTCACTTTCCCTTTTCTTCTCCATCCGGTTCACACCTTCATGCTGATATCTCCCGGCCATTACTCGTCCCTGCAGATTTGGACACAAATATCTTAGAATCCTCACATTTCCAGCAACTCCTTACTTATAGGGATATAATTTCCCCCCAGTTAGGTAGGTATATCGTCCCCTCGATAGGGAGCTATATAGGTCCCTGCAGTTAGGTATATATATCCCCTCAATTAGGCAGGGATATACAGGTCCCCATCAGTTAGGCAGGTATATTGATATGCCCTCTCAGTCAGGAAGGTATATATATATATATATATATATATATATATATATATATATATATGTCTCTTCAGTCAGGCAGGTATATAGATATTGTCCCCTTAGACAGGCAGTTATATAAATATAGGATCACTCAGGCAGGTATATTGATATGTCACTCTCAGGCAGGTATATAGGGGCACTCTCAGGCAGGTATATAGCTATAGGGACACTCTCAGGCAGGTATATAGCTATAGGGGCACTCTCAGGCAGGTATATAGCTAGGGGCACTCAGCAGGTATATAGCTAGGGGCACTCAGCAGGTATATAGGGGCTCAGGCAGGTATATAGGGGCACTTAGCAGGCATATAGAGGCTCAGGCAGGTATATAGGGGCACACAGCAGGCATATAGAGGCTCAGGCAGGTATATAGGGGCTCAGGCAGGTATATAGGGGCACTCAGCAGGCATATAGAGGCTCAGGCAGGTATATAGGGGCTCAGGCAGGTATATAGGGGCACACAGCAGGTATATAGGGGCTCAGGCAGGTATATAGGGGCACACAGCAGGTATATAGGGGCTCAGGCAGGTATATAGGGGCACTCAGCAGGCATATAGAGGCTCAGGCAGGTATATAGAGGCTCAGGCAGGTATATATGGGCACACAGCAGGTATATAGGGGCACTCAGCAGACATATAGGGGCACTCAGCAGGCATATAGGGGCACTCAGCAGGAATATAGGGGCACTCAGCAGATATATAGGGGCACTAAGCAGGTATATAGGGGCACTCAGCAGATATATAGGGCTCAGGCAGGCATGTAGGGGCACTCAGCAGGCATATAGGGGCACTCAGCAGGCATATAGAGGCTCTCAGCAGGTATATAGAGGCTCAGGCAGGTATATAGGGGCACTCAGCAGGTATATAGGGGCACTCAGCAGGCATATAGGGGCACTCAGCAGGTATATAGGGGCACTCAGCAGGCATATAGGGGCACTCAGCAGGCATATAGGGGCACTCAGTAGGGAAAAATAACACCACTAATACTTACCTGATTCCCAGCAGCGTGCTCCTCTTCCGGCCATGCCTCCAGCGTCGGGACGCTCCTCCAGCCGCTCCTCGAGCGCACAGCCTATGACGGGCTATGCGCCCGAGGAGAGGCAGCGTCGCGATGACATCACTTCATCGCGACGCTGCCCAGCTGAGCAGCACGGAGCCGCGGCGGGTCCTCAGCGCCATGAGGACCCGGCGGCCCTGCTGTGTCAGACCCGTGGCTTACCGGAGGATCCAGCGATCCTCCGGGGAGCCGGTCTGACGCTGTCTGCGGGGCAGGGAGCGCTCGCTCTCTGCTCCGCAGAAGCCCTCAAAGAGACCGCCGGTGCTCCAGGCCCACGGCAGCGGCCTGGAGCCCGGCGAGGTTTGGGGCCCCTGCCTGCGCCTCTAAGTGACAGGCAGAGGTAGGCACCCTAGGCGATCGCCTACCTCTGCCTACCCGTCGTCCCGGCCCTGATTGGGGGATTCAAATTCTAAATACATTTAAGTTTGTGGTTGTAACATTTAAAAATGAAGAAGTTCAAGGGGCATGGATAATTTTGCAATCCATTGTAAATTGTATGCTTCTATAAGATACTGTATGATCAACAGAAACTCACTTTTTTCTATTGAAAATGTCGATTCGTCTTTTAATGTTATCCTGTAACATGAAAAGACATAAATATAGGTTAACTTTAGTTTTAAATTTATTACTTGATTACAAATTCTTAAAGCTTTAATCCAAAAAGTAAAAAAAAACTACTTATATTACAGATGTTTTTTGAA
>JAODAL010019988.1:0-70587 GCA_025379985.1 Phyllomedusa bahiana
TGGGTTGTGTGTAAGTGCCTGTAGCGAGCCGTGTGTGTGTAACCTCCTGTAGCTGAGCCGGTGTGTGTAACCTGAGCCCGTGTGTGTAAGTGCCTGTAGCTGAGCGTGTGTGTAAGTGCCTGTAGCTGAGCCGTGTGTGTTTGTAAGTGCCTGTAGCTGAGCCTGGTGTGAAACGGCCTGTACTGACCCTGTGTGTGTGGAATGTGCCTGTAGCTGAGCTGGGGTGTGGTGTAAGTGCCTGTAGCTGAGCCGTGTGTGTGTGTAATGTGTGTGTAACGTGCCTGTAGCTGAGCCGTGTGTGTGTAATGTGCCTGTAGCTGAGCTGTGTGTGTGTAACGTGCCTGTAGCTGAGCCGTGTGTGTGTAACGTGCCTGTAGCTGAGCCGTGTGTGTGTAACGTGCCTGTAGCTGAGCTGTGTGTGTAACGTGCCTGTAGCTGAGCTGTGTGTGATGTGTCTGTAGCTGAGCCGTGTGTGTGTGTAATGTACATATGGCTGAGACATGGGTCTGCTGATGTAAGACTGCACATCTTACATGGGACTGCTGTGTTTTGCGTGGGGCCGCAAATGAGATTTATGTGGGGCTGCTGATGTAATACTGCACATCTTGCATGTGACTGCTGTGTTCTCTTTCTGTTTTACGTGGGACTGCACATGAGTTATGTGGATCTGCCGATGTAAGACTGCACATCTCACATGGGACTGCTGTGTTCTCTTTATCTTTTACGTGGGTCTGTCAATGTAAGATCTCTCTCTCTCTTTCTCATGCCCTTGTCTGTGCATGCTGATGCTTGTACATACACTCCCATCTGCGACCTCATCCCCCTGCGCGTTCTCATCCGCAACCTAGGCAAGACAGAACACAGCCGCCGGCCAGTGATGCTTTAGCTGGGCGTAACCCGACCTGGGCTCAAACACCGTTGCTAAGCACAAATTAAGCAGCCCGTAACCAAAGCTCTTTGCTAATGGTGTCCTAGGACAGACATGCTTAGATTTTTCGTCCCCTCGTTTTAACCTATGATCTTCGTAGTGAGACGACCCCATTTAATTTCCAGTACATTAAGTTATATAATTTGGCAATCAATTTGTTTATTCAGCAAGACTGGCTAACAAATTCTGGAAATTACTCACCAGTGGCTTTGGAGACTAATCTTTATCCTAGTGTGTCCTTGACTAATCTCCTACATCTATCTTTTACGGATCTCCTGCAAGAGATGAAGGCAAACCCGTTGTCCTCTTGGAAAATATGGAGAACGGGGCGCAGGAAGCGACTTCTGTCTTTCATTCACCAAAATGCCAGCTTTTCTGGCGGGCAATGCGCATCCTATCTTTAGGTGTTGGCGACATAGGGGTCTTAAAACAGCAGCAGATTTGGTGGACCTCCAATCTAGGAAGGTCTTAACATTTAACCAGGCCTGTACCAAAACTGACCTCTTGAAACCACACCTATTCCACTTCTAACGAGCACAAAGTTACACAATTAGCGTGATGTGGAGATTTGGTGAAGCAGAGTGGGATAATCCAATACTTACAAACTTACACATCTTCCTGAGGTGAGAAGGCATGTCTTGGGGTTCTACTAGTACCTCAGATTGTCTCTAAATTACAAGGACAGGGCACATGGTTTGGTTCGGTGGAAGGGGGATATACCAGAGATGGAGGATATACTAGAGGACACCTTAAAAGCGGCTAAACTTTACTGAATATATCATATCAGGAACTGTTCCTTAAGGTTTTACACAGAAGGTACCTTTCCCCATACCGTATTTTCCTGATGGGAGGATGCCGTCACCCAGCCATTCCAGATGTAGAGAGGGCACTGCAGACTTGCTCCACTGCTTTTGGTCATGCCCAAAAAGTCAACGTACCTTTGAGCGTATTTATCAATTTACCATCACCCACACTAACACTAATATATTTCTGGCTCCCACCTGGGCTATATTTGGTAGCCTGCGCGACACAAACCTTCAAATTCCCAAACACATGGGGCATCTCATCCTATGTAATTCAGCAGCGTCCAGACGTGGATAGGGCCCACCCTACCATCCTTATACATATTCTTGGAGAAATTTAAATTTTTACTAAGGATGGATTGGGTGGAATCCGCTCTTCAAAAGGAATCTAAGGTTGAAGATTTTGTCAAAACTTGGCACCAAATTATTGACAGTCTTCCAAATTGTGTTAAAACCCGTATTAGAACGTACTTTAAAACTACAAAATGGTACCTCTCTAGTGATTCATAAATCACATATAAACAGCAATTGTGGGATCAGGAGAGTAAAGACGGTTTTGGTGGAGTGGGTCGCCCGTGTGTCCCCAGTTTTCCCTCCATACCTTTCTTCACCATCCCCCCCCGCTTTTTTTTTTTTGCTTCTCTACCTCGGTGGTAGCTCCAGACTCCTGTGGGAGCATTGAATGTAATAATTCTAAGTGTCTATACTGTTGATGTGGAACACATAGTATGGACCTTACATACACCAAGAGGTAGATACACACAGGTTTCAAGGATGACCCTGGACAGCTCCGGAAAACATCAACTTCCAGTTCTTTGAATATTAGGGCAGGGTTGCAACGGTGAATAATTACTTAATTCCTTAAGCCGCAGGCCTGAAAAGTAGTTAATGACCAGAACATTTTCTTAGTTTTTGCCTCCTTGCGTTTCAACAGTTGTAACTTTTTATTTTTTCAATGACGTGGTTGGATGAGGCCTCGTTTTATTCGAGACAAGTTGTATTTTATGGAAGAAAAGTTTAAATTCACTTATAAATAATTGCAGATTTTTTTTCAATTTTTTTTTTTTACACCATTCACATTTTGCACTTAATAACTTGTTAGATTAATTCTACAGGTTGTTACGGTCATGTGGATAACTAATATGTGTAGGGTTTTTTTGTGTGTGTAATATATGCACAATTATTTTTTATTAATTTTTTATTTTTGTTTTATTATTTATTTATTTTTTTTTACTTTGTTTTTTACTTTTTTTTTATTTTTAAAGATCCCATGAAGGGAGAACTGCTACTTTTTTACTGTGCTACTTTTTTTTTTTCATATATGCTAAAACATTATAATCTGTGTCAGTCTGACACAGGCAGTGATCAGGACAGCACACTGTCTGCCCTGATCACTAGCTTGTTGCACAGTCTTGGGGCCAGTCTAGGTCCCCAGGACTGACTGTGCAGCCGTTCCCAGGGCTCTGTCGGGTCACCGGTTGTTCTGATCACTTGATAGAGCAGGGAAACACTTTGATTGTACTGCGGTGATGATCCGCGGCAACCAAAGGGTTAAAGCCCTCCGCTCCCCGGTGCTTGCAGGAGCTACGCTGGGATCAGGGCTGTGTAGTACAGCCCCGATCTTAGTGCTGTTGCGGCGCCGGGCGCCGCAGACTCCGATGTCTGCAGCGACGCCAAAAGACGTACGACCTGAAATGCCCGACATCAAAAGACGGTGCATGGTTGTTAAGGAGTTAAAGCAGTTTAACCCCTTAACCCACCATGGTCAAAATAACGTGGCTCTTCGTTTTTTTCCTCTTCACCTTCCCAAAGCCATATTTTTTTTTCCACCTACATAGACATATGAGGACTTTTATTTTGCAGGACAAGGTGTTCTTTCTAGTGGTGTCACTCACTGTACCATAGCATATACTGGGAAACTGTAAAATATATTCTAAGTGGGGCAAAATGTGAAAAAAAAGTATTTGTGTCATGTTTGCGGCTGTTTTGCTTTTACAGCATTCTATCTTCAGTAAAAATGATGTTATCTGTATTCTACAGGTAGATACGCATCCGGAAAAACCAAACATATAGGGTTTTGATTATGTGTTGGTGGCGTAAAAAATTCCAAACATTTTCTATTTTTGAAATCTGCACAGTGGCGCCATTTTCTGCAAACAATAACGTTTTTGTACTAACACCTACGGACTTGCGTGAGAGGCATTTTTTGTGGGCTGAAGTGTAAATTTTATTGCTGCCAGTTTGGAATGCATGCGTTTTTTTGGATTCAATTTATTTAAATTGTTATGGGACATGAAATGACCAAAAAAATGTCAGTTTTGGCATTTGGAATTTTTTTTCTTCTCCGGTGTTCAGCGTATGGGATAAATGATGATATATTTTAATAGATCTGACTTTTTTGGACGATATCAAATGTGTATAACTTTTTATTATTTTATTTCTTTTATTAGTAAAATGGCAAAAGACAGTGATTTGAACTTTTAATATTTGTTTCTACTGTAACCTTGAGTCCCACTAGCGTGCGCAATCATTTATACAGCCTAATGCATTATATAGACAATACATTAGGGTGTACAAGGATGGAGGTTTCCCCATTTACTGCCTGGGCAGGAAGTAATAAAACAAAAAACATGGCAGCAATGGCCGCCTTCACAAGGTTTCCAGCTGCCACGTTCAGCGATCTGGGCTCTGCAATTTCACCACAGGTGCCCAATCGGACTGAGGAACGGTGTGCAGCACCATTTCTCATTGATTTAGATGCTGTGATCATCTTTGCTGTGGCATCTAAGAGGTTAAAAGGGGCAGGATGGCGGCGGCGCCTTCCCGCACTATAACTGCCGACTGTTAGCTGCAATTAACAGCCCCTACACAGCTCCTTACCATCACCTGGACATACACATATGTCAAGGTGGGTTAAGGGTTTAAATAAGTTAGTTAGGCTTTTCTATTATTATTACAGCTCGATACCATACAGTAGAAACTTTGATGCCTAATATTTCTTCTCTTCCTATTCCCATGCTAACCCTACCCAAATTTTCCACTTTTATTCCCTGTTGCAGTCTTCCGGAGTCCTATTGTGGAGCAGGGAGCGTTCGCTCTCTGCTCCACAATAGCACCTTCAGCTGTATGCGCTCCCAGAGGAGTCGCATACAGCTGAAGAGATCTCCGCCGGTGGCTGGGCCATAGCAGCACTCGGATGCCGACGGGAGACTCGAGTGTCAGGGTATGGACACCGGGCGTAATTGAGGCACGCAGTACGGCTGGATGCGCGCCGCCATTACGGTACTCGATAGCTCTCTGAGAACTATGGATTACGCCTCGCCCCCCCCCCTTTACGTACAATATGTCGTACTGTAACACGCAGGGAGATAAGTGACATGTCAGTTATTCCCGGCAATTATGCGCCGCATTACTCGCATTAATGAATGTCTATGGGGCCAGCGCCAGGCCGGTTCCTGAGTGCGCGAGCTCGTTGCAATACACTGTGTGAACATACCCTAAGTAGTGTAAGGCTTTTTCAGCTTATTTTTTGTGCTGAAAATCTCGGCTTATACTTGAGTATATGTATATATCCCCAGCAGCAAGGATAAGCATGGAAAGTGTAACTAGGTGTGGGTGGAATAAGGGGGTTGTGTTGGTTATAAGAGAAACGTTTTAATACTGTGGGATAGGAAAACTGTGAAGGTCAGATGTGAAGGTAAAACAGATGGGGAGATAAGGAAACCATTGCCTAGTGTAGATGTCTGTGGGTAGTTAAGCACTTTGAAGAATTAGGAGGCAGTGATTATAGTTGCAGAGTAGTGCCTAGTGGGTGGACAAGGTGAGTATTTGCCTTTAAATTAGTCCTGGTTTAATTTGGGTATTAATTCTGCAGCACACTTTGTCATTACACTTCATAGAGATCACAGGAATGACCAGGGTCACTGAATAACCAGTGTGCAGTAATCTATAGCAGATGCAATGCTTGATCAGTGCTACCAGGTGTGAACAAGGTGGGGTGGGGTATGATATATAGACAGACAGTGGATCTAGATTGTGCCAGTGGAGGGAATGCTGAGTTTTGTTGTGTCACAGAAATGCTTTTCTCCTTGACTTCTCAAATAGTTTCTTCAACATACCCTGTGAATAAGTAACAGCATGCCACAAGGGAAAATACTAATTATACAATTACAATTTATCCAAAAGCGTAAATTAACTTTCCTACCATCTTCCTTGAAGTTATAGTTTACCATTACCTTAAAGGGGTTTTATCGTTAGAAGCTTCATAGACTTGAGCTATTTCTATCTGTTTCAGTTTCAAATACAGGGTCGAGTCTCTTCTCTCAGTAGGCATATCTCTCCTGCCAGGAGGTGTGTCTTCCCTCACTGAAGAGTTGTGACATCATTCTGTGTTAGCAGTGGAAGGGAGAGGATGTCAGCTTGGCAGACCTCCTGCTATGCTTCTGGCTGCAGAGCTGTTAGCTACCTCTCAAGCTGCACAAGCTCCTTGTAACCAGTACCTCTGCATTGCTGTAAACAGTCATACATACAGCCTGAACTGATGAAGCAAGTGTGAGAAATGCTCTCTATCCCTCTGCCCTCTGTTATCAGGCAGGAGATAGAGCAGACGGTATAAGGTTGTTATCTTGGGGAGCACAGGGTGCTATATGTTATATGCTATATAAGGGGAGAGTGAATCTAGCAGTTAGATACTCAGTAATTGCCAAGATCCTTTACATAGAACTATCTCTGGAGAGCCACCACATAGAGAGGAGCTAAGACAGTCTTCATTATACAGACACACAGCCCTCTCAGGCAGCTCATTTCTCACAGCTCAGAGGGGAGTAAACACAGAGTGTGCAGGCAGCCAATCACAGCGCAGGGGGCGTTTCCTGCCTGAGTGTGTCCCAACAGGCTGAATGACATATCAGTCAGCCAATCACAGAAAAGGGGGCGTGTCCCGTCCAGCTGCGCAGAAATAGCTATAGATGCACAGTTTAGCTCATATCTACTATACTAAGTGATTTAGCTAATGCAAACAAATGACAAAAGTGCTTTTTTAGTGTCCCCATCATTAGAGATATGATCTTTGTAGCGAGAAAACCCCTTTAATAGTATGAATTTCTTTCTTTAAGAGGAAAATTTAAACAAAGGAGTATGGAGAAGAATAGTTATGTCCCATGGTGAGCTCAAGGCCGCCTCTAGTAAATATGATGAGTGATGGCTGATTTGTGATGTGTAACAATATGTTATTAAAAAAAATCGAACATCATCAGAGCCCCCTCCGTCTCCAGTCATATCATCTGTTATTACCATAGATAAGAATGATGTAATGTGACATCATCAGAGCTCCCTCCCCTCTCCAGTCATATCATCTGTTATTACCCTAGATAAGAATGATGTAATGTGACATCATCAGAGCGGCCTCCCCTCTCCAGTCATATCATCTGTTATTACCATAGATAAGAATGATGATAGAATGTTGTACAAAATTTCTCCAGACCCCCTCCCCTGTTTACCAGTGAGTTGCATATCAGAGTTCCTTGTTTTCTATTACCATAGATAAGAATGATGTAATGTGACACTTCCAGAGCCCCCTCCCCTGTCCAGTCATATCATCTGTTATTACCAGAGATGTGACATCATCAGAATCTCTTACCTTTTCAGAAAGCTGGAACATGATCTCTAGGGTGAGATTTACTATACTCTCCGCCATCAGGTTTCTGTCTCTATTCATCTTGGACAAGTCAACCAGGAAACTTATCCTATATAAACGGTGAATATCCTATATTGTAGAGACCAAAATCGAAAGAAAAAGAACAATATAAAAACCACACAAAATCTCATGTGAAAAATGCAATTCCTGGAGATAATAAGAGGAAACATGTGAGGAGATATTACAGTGCAGATTATTATTATTATTATTAATAATAATAATAATAATAATTTGAAAGCACCATTAGTTCCAGTGCACTGTACATTCAAGGGGGCTACAGACAAAACATAGCTGAATCAAGTACAATTGTAACAAAAAATGATGAAAAATTGGCACAGAAGGGACCCTACTCGCGAGGGCTTACAATCTATAAGAAAGGAGGAAAGACAGTGGGGTTACTATAGGTTATAGGCTCCTGAAGAGATGGGTTTTCAGGTTGCTTTTGAAGCTGGTGAGTGTGGAGGAGAGTCTGATGTGTTGGGGCAGTGAGTTCCAGAGTGTGGGGGAAGCACGGGAGAAGTCTTGGACATGGATTTGTAAGGAGCTGACAAGAGGAGTGCAGAGTAGAAGGTCCTGTGAGGAGCAGATATTACATGAGGGGGGTATTTGGAGACTAAGGCAGAGATGTATGGAGGGGAGAGATTATGGAGAGCCTTGTAGGTCAGGGTTAGTAACTTGAACTGGATTCGCTGGGCAATGGGTAGCCAGTTAAGGGATTGGCATTGGGAGAGGCAGAGGAGTAGCGAGGAGAGAGGTAGATAAGATGGGCAGCAGAGTTGAGGAAGGTTTTGAGGAAAGCAAGGTTGCTAGATGGGAGGCCACAGAGAAGAGTGCTGCAGTAATCTAGGCGAGAGATGACAAGGGCATGGAGCAGCATTTTTGTAGCATTAACCCGTTAAGCCCAACGCCTGAAAATTATTTTATGACCAGCACATTTTTTTTTTCGTTTTTGCCTCCTCGTGTTTCAACAGTCACAACTTTTTGTCTTTTTCAATGACGCAGTTGTATGAGGCCTTGTTTTATTCGGGACAAGTTGTACTTTTTGGGGGGATAGTTTAAGTTCACTTACAAATTATTGCAGAATTTTTTATTTATTTTTTTCGTTTTTTTTTAAATCATTCACATTTCACACTTAATTCTACAGGTTATTACGGGCGTGTGGATACCTAAAAACTGTAGGTTTTTTTTGTGTGTGTGTGTGTCATGTATGCACAATTAATTTTATTACATTTTTTTTATTTTTTCTACACGTTTTTATGTTTTTTACTTTTTTTTTAAATCCCATGATGTGAGAACTGTAATATTTTTATTTTTACACTTAGTAATGTATTAGCATATTTATATATGCTAATACATTATAATCTGTGTCAGTCTGACACAGGCAGTGATTAGGAGAGCTCACAGTCAAAAGACGGCGCTCGTCATTAAAGGGAATATGTCATCAAATTTTTTTATTTTTTTATTGATGAAATGTGTGTTTATTTTTGTCTAAATTTTTAGAATATTTTTTTCTTTCATTCAATTTGTGGTAAATATTAAAAAATGCATAATAGTTTTCAAGGTTTCCCACTCTTAGCCACCAGAGGGAGCACATCCAAGATAAAAACATTTTGGTCCATGTACAAAGACCATGTATTACAGCACTGCTGTGAATGTGGGCTGGTCTGGTGGTGACCTCACACGCCTCACCCTCTCCTGTGTGCATAAGGAGGGGGAGGTGGATTGAATCACCATTTTGCTGGTGACTAAGGACACCATACAGAGCTGTTGTGTATCCATAGCTGAATAAGGAATAACCAGAGTGAAATTGTGATTACATTTAGGGTCTGTTCACATGGCGTCTTTGACTCCGTGTAATATACGCTTTTCAATACGTGTTTGGATCTGTCTGTCAGTCCCCAAACACGTATCGAATAAATAGCAGTGTGATTTTACATTGCTGTTTATTAGAAACACGCATCGACTTTCACACGAGTGATTGGTGATACGCGTCTCACTGCGTCTTTCGCATCTGTTCCAGGAATTGTCATTTCAATTTTTCGCCCGAAAGACGCAGCAGGAGCCCTATAAAAAACCATAGGGTGCGATCCTGCTGCAGCCAAAATGCATCCAAACACTTATGCTATATTCACCCGGCTTATTTGCGGGACTGAATTACGCCCCGCAATTACGCCGTGTGGACGGGGGCGGGGCGGGAGCGGGGGAGTAAGCAGGGGGCTGGCACTTCGCCGGCCCATAGACAATCACTTCTAGCGGCGCGTATACGCCGCTAGAACGTGACATGTGAATTATCTCCCCGCCCGGCGGCTTCGCCGGGCGGGGAGAGGGGACGTAATCCATAGTTCTCTATGAGAACTGTGAATCACCGTAATGAATGGGCCGTTTTCGGCCCGTAATTGGCGCACTTCGGCCCGTAATTACGGACCGAAATACGGCCCATTTTAAACCGTGTGAACATGGCTTTAGCTGCATTTTGCATCCGAAAGAAGCTGCGTTTTTGGATGCGCTCTTTGGACCTAACACGGATCCAAAGACTCCGTGTGAACATCTCCTTACTCTATTTCACTATGGATATGCAGAAGGAACACCACAGTATATGTCTGCATCCCTGCTCACAGGTATCCACAGGTGGCCAACGTCCACATATCAGAGGGGAATGATGTATACAACAGGAGGAACAAAAGAGGAACGACGTGTGTCAGAGGGGAACGATGTGTACGACAGGAGGAACTAAAGAGGAACGACGTGTGTCAGAGGGGAACGACATGTACGACAGGAGGAACTAAAGAGGAACGACGTGTGTCAGATGGGTACGACATGTATGACAGGAGGAACTAAAGAGGAATGACGTGTGTCAGATGGGTGCGACATGTATGACAGGAGGAACTAAAGAGGAATGACGTGTGTCAGATGGGTGCGACATGTATGACAGGAGGAACTAAAGAGGAACGACGTGTGTCAGAGGGGAACGACGTGTATGACAGGAGGAACGACGTGTGTCAGAGGGGAACGACGTGTATGACAGGAGGAACTAAAGAGGAACGACGTGTGTCAGAGGGGAACGACGTGTATGACAGGAGGAACTAAAGAGGAACGACGTGTGTCAGAGGAGAACGACGTGTACGACAGGAGGAACTAAAGAGGAACGTCGTGTGTCGGAGGGGAACGACGTGTATGACAGGAGGAACTAAAGAGGAATGACGTATGTCAGAGGGGAACGACATGTATGACAGGAGGAACGACGTATGTCAAGGGAACGACGTGTAATGACAGGAGGAACTAAAGAGGAACGATGTTGTCAGATGGTACGACATGTACGACAGGAGGAACTAACGAGGAACGACGTTTGTCAGAGGTGAACGACGTGTACGATAGGAGGAACTAAAGAGGAACTCCGCGGAGCGGAGTCTGGCATCGAAATCCTCCACCGGGAAACGGAGTCTGGCGTCGAAATCCTCCGCCGCGAAACGGAGTCTGGCGTCGAAATCCTCCGCCGCGAAACGGAGTCTGGCGTCGAAATCCTCCGCCGCGAAACGGAGTCTGGCGTCGAAATCCTCCGCCGCGAAACGGAGTCTGGCGTCGAAATCCGCCGCCGCGAAACGGAGTCTGGCGTCGAAATCCGCCGCCACGAAACGGAGTCTGCCGTCAAAATCCGTAAAGAATCGAATTTTCAGCATCAGAAGTGAGAGTTCTTTATAAGCACCAAAATCAAAAGGATTTTAGTGCCAAAATCAATAAAAAAAAGATTTTTTTGCGTCAGAAGCGAGAGAATTTTATTAGTGTCAAAATCTGTAAATAAAAGGATTTTATCGCAAAAATCCCTTTAAAAATAGCATTTTTTATGTCAGAAGTGAGAGAACTAAAATTAGCAGAAAAATCTTGAATTGTGCAAAAATCGTTAGTGACAAAAGCACGATCACTTTATTAGGAACGAGGACACGTCGCACACCTGTCAGCCTCTTCTCTGGCAGCCCTGCTGGAGCACAGAGGGGCTGGACATTCAGTAGCTGCTCCTCTGGACTCCACAATCATGGTTCCCTGCAGACAATAGAGCAGAGCTGAGCTCACAGCAGGGGGACTCTCACTGAAGTTAACCAGAATCGTTTCAAGTCTCTTACCTACAGTATTTACTTTATGGCAACTTCCTTTGTGTCGTGCAACTCACACAGCAGAGAACTATCTCTGAAGGGGGGCAGGGCTCTTACACACATGAAGCTGTATAACTTTTTTTATAGGCTCACAATTAAAGTTACAGCAAATGGGAATAAAAAGATGATAGAAAACACACACATTACTGTAAAAAAAAAAAAAAATTGCGACACAATCCCTTTAAGGGGTTAAAGTTGCGGAATAAGCGGATTTGGGAGATAGTATTCAGGTGGAGGGATGGAGTGGGACGGTGGGAAGATGATGAATTCAGTGTTCCCCACACTTAGGTTTAGGAGAGGGGAGGAGAAGAAGGATGAAATGGACGCTAGACAGCCTGGGATGCGGGAGAGAAGAGAGGTGACATCTGAACCAGAGATGTAATGTTGTGTGTCTTCAGCTAAAGGTGGTAATGAAAGCCGTGTGATGCTATGAACTGGCCCAGGCCAAGAGTGTAGATAGAGAAGAATAGTTAACCCAGGAATCACTATTGAGTGATAACAACAGAGAGAGAGTGAGAGGAGGAGAGAGTGAGAGACCCTGAATGTCTGATCGGTGAGGTATGAGGAGATCCAGGAAAGGGCCAAGTCCGTGATGCCGAGAGAGGAGAGGATTTGGATGATGTAACGGGCTGTATATTATAATGGATGATATAACGGGCCGTATATTATACTGGATGATATGGGTTGTATATTATACTGGATGATATAACGTGTTGTATATTATACTGGATGATATAACGGGCCGTATATTATACCGGATGATATAACGAGCTGTATATTATACTGGATTATTGAACGGGCCATATATTACACTGGATGATATAACAGGCCGTATATTATACCGGATGATATAACGGGCCGTATATTATACTGGAGGATATAACGGGCCGTATATTATACCGGAGGATAAAACGGGCTGTATATTATATTATTATTATTATTATTATTATTATCATTTATTTTGGAGCGCCCTTGATTTCAGGGCGCTGTACATAAATAACATTGGTCAAGCAATTACAAAGTGACAATAAGTGACTAACAACTGGTAAAGAGGGAGAGGTCCCTGCCCGTGAGGGCTTACAATCTACAGGGAAGGGGTGAAGAGACAGAAGGTGGGGGGCAGACATGTTTGTGGGGCGGAGCAGTGCAACACGGTTAATGTTGGTTATAGGCAATCCTGAAGAGGTAGGTTTTCAGGTTAAATTTGAAGCCGATGAGAGAGGGCGAGAGTCTGATGTGTTGGGGCAGTGAGTTCCAGAATGTGGGGGAAGCAAGAGAGAAGTCTTGGAGACGGTTATGTGTGGAGGTGATAAGAGGAGAGCGGAGAAGGTCCTGTGAGGAGCGGAGGTTGCGTGAGGGGAGGTATTTAGAGATTAAGGCAGAGATATGTGAAGGGGAGAGGTTGTGGAGAGCCTTGTAGGTCAAAGTTGCTAGCTTGAACTGGATTCGCTGGGCAATGGGGAGCCAGTGAAGGGATCGGCAGACTGGAGAGGCAGAGGAGTAGCGAGGAGAGAGGTGAATCAGACGGGCAGCAGAGTTAAGGATGGATTGGAGGGGAGTGAGGGTGCTAGCTGGGAGGCCACAGAGGAGGATGTTGCAGTAGTCGAGGCGGGAGATGACGAGGGCGTGGACGAGCATTTTTGTGCTTTCAGAGTTAAGAAATGAGCGGATTCGGGAAATATTTTTTAGGTGGAGGTGACAGGCAGAGGTGAGGGTTTGGATATGTGGTTTGAAGGACAGATTGGAGTCCAAGGTTATCCCAAGGCAGCGGACACGTGGTGCTGGTGAGAGAGTGTAGCCATTGACAGTGATAGAGAGATCAGGTGAAGGGATAGAGTGGGACGGTGGGAAGATAATAAACTCAGTTTTCTCCACATTTAGTTTTAGGAGACGGGAGGAGAAGAAGGAGGAAATGGATGAAAGACAGTCAGGGATCCGGGAGAGAAGAGAGGTGACGTCTGGGCCGGAGATACCGGATGATATAACGGGCTGTATATTATACCAGATGATATAACGAGCTGTGTATTATACCAGGGGATATAATGAGCTGTATATTATACCGGATGATATAACGGGCTGTATATTATAATGGGGGATACAACAGGCCGTATATCATACTGGAGGATAAAACGAGCCGTATGTTCTACTGGATGATATAACGGGCCGTATATTATACTGGAGGATATAACGGGCCGTATATTATACTGGGTGATATAACGGGCCGTATATTACACTGGAGGATATAATGGGCTGTATATTATACCGGATGATATAACGAGCTGTATATTATACTGGGTGATATACCGGGCCAGATATTATACTGGAGGATATAACGGGCCGTATATTATACTGGGTGATATAACGGGCTGTATATTATACTGGATTATATAACGGGCCATATATCATACTGGGTGATATAACGGGCTGTATATTATACTGGATGATATAACGGGCCATATATTATACTGGAGGATATAACGGGCTGTATATTATACTGAAGGATATAACAGGCTGTAGACACTGGGGACACAATTATTAGGCAATTTGTATTACGGAGAATTTAGTTTATTATAGCGCTGTCTACTTCTGTGTTGTGTACCGTGGGGGTCAGGGTTCTTCTTACCTTATCAGACTGTAGGGTCTGGTTACCATGGATACTTCCACCTGCAGGACGGGAGTCATGTGACTGCTGTGTGCTGCCAGGACCTGTGATGATGTCACAGGGAGGGAGGAGTCATGTGACTGCTGTGTGCTGCCAGGACCTGTGATGATGTCACATGGAGGGAGGAGTCAAGCAGTCACATGATCAGGATGTCTGCAGCAGAGCCGTGTGTGTGTGTGTGTGTGTGTGTTGTGTGTGGTGTGTGGTGTGTGTTGTGGGGTGGTGTGTTGGGTGTGTGTTGTGTGTGTGGGGTGTTGGTGGGGTGTGTGTGGGGTGTGTAACGGCCTGTAGCTGAAGCCGTTGGGTTTTAACGTGCCTGGAGCTGAGCCGCGTGTGTGTAACGTGCCTGGAGCTGAGCCGCGTGTGTGTAACGTGCCTGTAGCTGAGCCGCGTGTGTGTAACGTGCCTGTAGCTGAGCCGCGTGTGTGTAATGTGTCTGTTTTGCTGAGCCGTGTGGTGTAACGTGCCTGTTAGCGAGCCGCGTGTGGTAACGTGCCTGTAGCTGAGCCCGCGTGTGGAACGTGCCTGTAGCTGAGCCGTGTGTGTGTAACGTGCCTGTAGCTGAGCCGTGTGTGTGTAACGTGCCTGTGCTGAGCCGATGGTGTAATTCCCTGAGCTGAGCCGTGTGTGTGTAACGTGCCTGTAGCTGAGCCGAGTATGTGTAACTGCCTGTGCTGAGCCGTGTCTGTGTAAACGGCCTGAGCTGAGCTGTGGTGGTAACGTTCCTGTAGCTGAGCCGCGTGTGTGAATGTGTCTGTGGCTGAGCAGTGTGGTGTAACGTGCCTGTAGTTAGCCGTGTGTTGTAACATGCCTGTAAACTGAGCTGTGTGTGTAACGTGCTGTAGCTGAGCCGTGTGTGTGTAACAGCCCGTAGCTGAGCTGTGGGGTGGTAACGTGCGTGTAGCTGAGCCTGTGTGTGTGTAACGTGCCTATAGCTGTGCCGTGTGTGTGTAACGTGCCTGTAGCTGAGCCGGTGTGTGTAACGTGCTGTAGCTGAGCCGTGTGTGTGTAACGTGCCAGTGCTTGACCGTGTGTGTGTAACGTGCCTGTGGCTGAGCCGTGTGTGTGTAATGTGCCTGTGGCTGAGCCGTGTGTGTGTAACGTGCCTGTAGCTGAGCCTTGTGTGTAACGTGCCTGCAGCTGAGCCGCGTGTGTGTGTAACGTGCCTGCAGCTGAGCCGCGTGTGTGTGTAACGTGCCTGTAGCTGAGCCGTGTGTGTGTAACGTGCCTGTAGCTGAGCCGTGTGTGTGTAACGTGCCTGTAGTCTGAGTTCCGTGTATGTGTCACGTGCCTTTTAGCTGAGCCGCGTGTCTGTAAAACTGCCTTGTAGCTTAGCCGAGAGTGTGTAATGTGTTCGTTTAGCGCTGAGCCGTGTGTTTAACGTTGTGTAAACTTGTGTGTGTTACGTGCCTGTACGTGAGCCGCGTGTGTGTAACGTTGCCTGTAGCTGAGCCGTGAGTGGTCTGTACGTGCCTGTATCTGAGCCGTGTCATGTAATTGTGCCTGTGCGTAAGCTGACGTGTGTTGAGTAATGTGCCTGTGCTGAGCCGCGTGTTGGTGGAAACGGGGTGCCTGTATCTGAGCCTGTGTGTATCTAACGGCCCTGTATCAGGAGCCGTGTTTGTTGGGGTAATGTGTCTGTAGCTGAGGGCCGCGTGACACGTGTAACGCGCCTGTAGCTTGAGCCGTGTGCTGCTTTAATGAGGCCTGTAGCTGAGCCGTGTGGTGTGTAACGGCATGAACCAGAGCCGTAGACTTGTGTCTGTAAAATGTAGCCTAGAAGCTGAGAGCTGTGTGTGTGTAATGGCCTGTAACTGAGCTGTATGTGTGTGTAATGTGCCGTATGGCTGAGCCTGTGTGTGCGTAATTGTGCCGTGTAGCTGATCCCTGTGTGTGAGAATGTGGCCGTATTATGGAGCCGTTTGTTTGTAATGTCAGCCTGTAGCCGAGGGCCGTCTCTTCCATTGGGGCCAGGTAGGCCTACTGACCGCGGTAGGGCCCCACGAGCTCTAGGGTAGGGCCTTCCCGGCAGCCGCCAACCCACCCATTGGAGCGACAGCCAGGCTGCTGCCCGGGACAACCGGATTCCTGGCCGCAGCGCCGGCTCGGAGCGTCTCGCCGGATGAGGCAGACGTTCCCCCTGGCGGGCCCCCGAGTACCGGTGCCTATGTCTGCAGGGTTGCAGTCCCCCCCCACCTTCCCTCGCTCTAATCTCGCCATGAAGGTCCCACAGACCCAGCCATGCAGCTATCCTACGGCCGCTCGCCTCAACCGCGCGTTGCAATCACAGCGGGCCGAGGCTGACCAGTCGTGGATCTTCTGCTCCCGGCTTTTTTCACTCCCAGGAGGCACGGGGGCAGGCAGCAGCGAAGTGATGACGTCATCGCGCTGCTCTTCTCCGCTGAACCCCTCACGTTTGCTGTGAGCGGTCCACCCGTCTCGACGGACGAGGAGAAGAGTGTAAGGGAAATCAGGTAAGTAAAGATTTTAATTTATTTATATTTTCTTATTAAAAAAAGACCTACAGGCACCCGGCGCTACGAATATACACGCCCCTGTCCTGCCCATAAATAATGCCCTTTTTCATTCCCCTATACTGCCGTCTGCTCATATACGGCCTGTTCTGCCCATACTTACTTGCCCATATACAGCCTGTACTGCCCATATACTCCCTCCTCCCATATACTGAGCCCATAACTTGTCCTGTCTGCCCAAATATACTTCTCCCTATATCCTAGCCCTGCCCTGCCATATACTGCCCTGACCTGTCCTTATCCCATATACTCAGCCCATATACTGCCCCATATACTGCCCCAATCTGCCATATACTGCGCATAAACTGCCCTCTTCTGCCCATATACTGCCCATATACTGCCTTGCCTTGCCCCATATATATGCCCACATACTGCCCTGCCTGCCCATATACTGTGCCCTGTCTGCCCATATACTGCCCCATATACTCGCCCAAGCCCATATACTGTCCCAATCTGCCACTGTCTAGCCCATATACTGCCCTGTCGCCCATATACTGCCCATGTCCTGTGCCATATACTAGCCCTGGGCTGCCCATCATACTGCCCTGCCTGCCCATATACTGCCCTGTCTGCCCATATACTGCCTCATGGCCTGGCATATATTGCCCTGCCTGCGCCATCATCCTCCCTTCCTGGCTAAATAACAGCATCTGTCTTGCCCATATACTGTCCCTATACTTGCCCTGACCTCTACCAGAATACACAGCCTCTGCCCTGCATATAGCTACTACCCTAGTGCTGCCTGCCCATATATCAGCCCAGTCTGTCCCATATAGACTGAGCCTGCCAGGCTATATATTGCCCTCCTTGCCCATATGTACCTGCCCGCCCTGGCTATATAACTATGCCTTATCGCTGTCTGCCCCAATACTGCCGTCTGTCTCCTTCCCATATACTGCGCTGCCTGGCTATATAACTGGGGACACACGAGGCCCAGACAGCCCCATACAGCCCTGTCTGCCCATATACTGCCCTGCCTACCAATATACTGCCCTGCCTGGACAATATACTGCCCTGCCTGGGCTATATACAACCCCCTTCCTACCATGAATATACCTGCCCTGCCTGGCTAAATGACTGCCGTCCAGCCAGCTATATACGCGCCCTGCCTGGGCTATATACTGGCCTACACTTGCCCTAAATTACTGCGCCCGCCTGGCTAATTACTGGCCCTAACTATGAAGTGGAATAAACAGGAGGGCCCAACAACATTCATTGGGGGGACATATAAACAGTGCCTACAATCTACAGGGGGGGTGAAAAAATCACCCTACCAACAGGGACGAGAGCCATATTTACCTACAGTGGGCCCTGTAAACCTAAACCAACTTAATGGTGGGCAATAACAGTACTATACACTTACCTACTTATCAGAAATGTGGGGCGCCCATAAGACTGAGGTGGATCGGGTAGTTGAAATGCGAAAAAGTGATTGATTCTAAGATGTTTTGAGTGTTACATTCTGCAGGGACGAGTTGCGGCCTCGGACAAGGCGTTCATGGGAGGGTAAGGACGGAAAGGGAAAAAGAACAATTCCAGAGAATGACTGATCAACAGGACGTCTCCGGTGAGTCCCCCCTGTCATGTCAGTGTCATTTTACTTCCTATTATTTTCATCAGATGCGTACCTCTGTCATGTAATGGTGGACACCTGAGCTGGTATTGTTTATATCTGGTTTCCTTTGAGTATTTTTTTTTTTTTTTTGGTGGGGGAGGGGGGGGGTCAGTATAACTCCTCTGCCCAGGGCCCATAGTGCTGTTAAGTACTGGCCTGCCGTAGCAGAGCCGTGTGTGTGTGTAATTGCCTGTAAGCTGAGCTGTGTGTGTGTACGTCCTGTAGCTGAGCCGTGTTGTGTGTAACGTTGCCAGTAGCTGAGCCGGTGTGTGTAATGTGCCTTTCTGAGCCGTGTGTGTGTAATGTGCCTGTAGCTGAGCTGTGTGTGTGTAATGTGCCTGTAGCTAGAGCCGTGTGTGTGTAATGTGCCTGTTTAGCTGAGCTGTATGTTGTAATGTCCTGTAGCTGTGCCGTGTGTGTGTAATGTTGCCTGTAGCAGACCGTGTGTGTGAAATGTGCCGAAGGCCTGAGCCGTGTGTGTGTATTGTGCCTGTAGCTGTAGCCGTGTGTGTGTAATGTGCCTGTAGCTGAAGCCTTGGTGTAACGTGCCTGAGTAGCTGAGCCGTGGTGCATAACGAGCTCTGTAGCTGAGAGAGCCGACGAGCAAAACGTGCCTATCATGCTGAGCCGTGCTGTGTAACGTGCCTGTAGCTGAGCCGTGTGTGTGTAACGTCTGCCTATATCTGAGCTGTGTGTGATGGAATGTACGTGTAGCTGAGCCGTGTGTGTTTAACGTGCCCTTGTATGCTGTAGCCGTGTGCGTGTGTAACGTGCCTGCGTAGCTGAGCCGTGTGTGTATAACGTTCCTGTAGCGAGCCGTACGTATTCTGTGAGAAAACGTGTCCTGTTAGCTGAGCCGTGTTTTGAACGCTGCCTGTAAGCTGAGCCGAGTGATTGTGTAACGTGTCCTGTAGCTTGAGCCCGTAGTTGAACGTGCCTAAGCTAGCCGTAGTGAGTGTAATGTGCGTGTAGCTTTGAGCCGTGGTGTGTGTAAGTGGTCCTGTACGTGAGGCCCTGGTGTGTAACGTGCCGGTATAGCTAGAGCCGGGTGTTGTGTAGTGTGCTGTGTAGCTGATCCTGTGTGTGTGTCAATGTGCACTGTAGCTGAGCCCGGGAGTGTGTGTAAACGTGCCAGTAGCATGAGCCCGTGTGTGATAATCTTTGCCCTGGTAGCTGAGGCCCGTGTGTGTAAACTGTACCTGTAGCTAGCCTTGTGTGATAACGTGCGTGAAGCTTGAGGCCGTGTGCATAACGTGCCTATAGCTCTGCCGTGTGTGTGTAACTGCCTTGTACTGATCCGTGGTGTGGTGTAACGTGCCATGTACTGAGCCGAGTATGTGTAACGATGCCTGTAGCTGAGATCCGTGAGGTGTAGTGTAACGTGCCTGTACTGAAGGCCGTGTGTGTGTAAAGGTGCCAGGTAGCTGAGCCGGTGTGCTGAGTTAAAATGTGCCTGTAGCTGAGCCGTGTGTCTCAATGTGCCTGAGCTGAGCCGTGTGTGTAACGTGCCTTGTAGCTTATCCAGTGTGTCTCTTTGTAACGTGCGTGTAAGAGCTGAGCGAGTTGCGTAAACGTCCTGTAGCTGAGCCGTTGTGTGTGTAACGTGCATATAGCCTGAGCCGAGTGTGTGTGTAATGTGCGTTGTAGCTGAGGGCCCTTGAGTTTGGTGTAACGTGTCTGTAGCAGAGCCGTGTGTGTGGTAACACGTGCCTGTGCTGAGCCGATGTGTGGTCTAATGTGAGCTCTAGCTGAGCAGTGTTGGTGTGTAATGTGCCTGTAGCTGAGCCGTGAGAGAGAGTGTAACGTGCCTGTTAGCTGATCCGTGTGTTGTAATGTGCCTTTAGCTTGAGCCGTGTTGTTGTAATGATGGCCTGTAGCTGAGCTTGGTGCGTATATGTACCGTGTAATGAAATGAGCCTTGTGTGTAACTGCCTGTAGCTGAGTCCTGTGTGCATAACGTGCCCTATAGCTGAGAGCCGTGTCCTGTTGTATTGTGCCAGTAGCTGAAGCGTGTTGAGTAACGTTGCTCTGTAGCCTTAGAGCCGTGTGTTGTGTAACGTGCCTACTAGCCTGAGCCGGTGAGTTGGTAAATGTGCTTGTAGCTGAGCCGTGTGTGTGTAACGTGCGTGTAGCCTGACCGTGTGTGTGTACGTGCGGTTAGCTGAGCCGTGTGTGTGTACATGTTGCCTGTATCTGAGCTCGAATTGGTGTAATTGCCTGTTAGCTGAGCTTTGTGTCTAATGGTAACCTTAAGACTGAGCCGTGTGTGTAAACGTTCGTGTAGCCTTATCCTTGTGTTAACAATGCGTGTAGCAGAGCCGTGTTGCATAACGTGCCTATAGCTGAGCTGTGACTGTGAAAGTGGCCTGTAGCTGAGAGCCGTGTGTGCGTAAACTTGGCCTGTATGCTGAGCGTGTGTTGTGAACGTGCCTCTAGCAGAGCCTTGTGTGTGTAATGTGCGTGTAGCTGAGCAGTGTGTGTGTAGCCGTGCTTGTAGCTGAGACCGTGTGTGTGTAACGTTCCTACTATGCTGAGGCCTTGTGTGGTAAATGTGGCCTGTAGCTGAGCCTGTGTTGTATGTCATTCCTGTAGCTGGTAGCCGTTGTGGTGTAAAGTACCTGTAGCTGAGCCTTGGTGTGTAAACCGTGCGTGTAGCTGAGTTCCTGTGTGCATAACATGCCATGTAGCTGAGCCGTACATGCCTAACGTGCCTATAGCTGAGCCTTGTCTGTGTAAACGTGCCTGTACTGAGAGCCTATTGTGTGTGTATGGAGCGTGCCTATAAGCTGAGGCAGTGGTGCTGTGTAATGTAACGAGTAGCTGATCCGTGTGTGTTTAACGTGCTGTTAGCTGAGCTGTGTGGTACACGTGCCTGTAGCTGAGGCCGTGTGTGTAACGTGCCTGTACTAGCCGTGTGTGTGTAACGATGCCTGTAGCTGAGCAGAGCCGTGTGTGTGTAACGTGCCTGAAGCTGAGCCGTGTGTGTGTAACGTGCCTATAAGCTGAGCCCGAGTATGAGTATGTCGTTAGCCTGACATGTGAGTTTGTAAAGTTGTGGGCCAGTAGCTTGAGCCGTACTGTGTGTGTAACGGTGTCCTGTAATCTGAGCCGTGTGTGTAATGTGCCTGTATCTAGCCGGTGTGTTTAATGTGACCTGTAGCTGAGCCTTTGTGTGTAAGTACCTGTATCTGAGCTTGTGTGTAACGTGCGTGAGCCTGAGCCGTGTGCATAACGTGGCCTAAGCATGAGCCGTGTCCTGTGTAATTGTGCCTGTAGACGAGCCGTGTGTTTAACGTGCCCTGTATCTGATCCGTGTATCTAGTGTAACGTGCCTCTATCAGTGAGCCGAGTGTGTTGTAACGTCGTGTCGCTGAGACCTTGTGATGTGTAACGTGCTTGTAGCTTGACCATGTCAGTGTGTGAACGTTGCGATAGGTAGCTGAGCCTTGCGTGTGTGTAACGTGCCTGTAGCTGAGCCGTGTGTGTAATGTGCCTGTAAGCCTTAGCCGTGACAGTGTTGAAATGTGGCCTCTGTAGCGGATGCTCTTGTGTGTCTGTAATGTACCTGTAGCTGAGCCTTGTTTAAACTTCGTGTAGATCTGAAGCTCCTTGGCATAACTGCCAGTAGCTGAGCGGTGTGGCATAACGGTGCTATAGCGTACCGTGATCTGTGAAAATGTCCTGTAAGCTGAGCCGGTGTGTGTAACGGGTGCCTATAGCTGTAGCTGTGTGTGGTGTTAATGTACGGTAGTCTGAGCCGTTTGTTTGGTTTAAATAACGAGCCTTGTATCTGATGCCGTGCGTACGTGTCACGAGCTGTAAGCTGAGACCGTGTGTGGTATAACGTTGCACCTGTAGCTGAGCCGTGTGTGTGTAAACGGCCTGTAGGCTAGAGCCGTGTGTGAGTAACGATGCCTGTAGCTGACCCTGTTATTGTGAAACGTGCCTGTGGCGGAAGGCCATGTGTGTTAACGTTGCCTAACGCTGAGAACCGTGGTCGTTGCTTGTGTATCATGTGCCTGTAAGATGAAGCTTTGTGTGTGTAACAGTGCCTTGATAGGCTGAGCCGTGGTCATCTTGTAACGTGCTTTAAGCTGAGATCCGTGTGTGTATACGTTGCCTTGTAGGCTGACACGCGTGTTTGTGTAACTTGCCTGTAGTTCAGAGCCTGTGTGTGTAATCAGAGTCCTGTATTAGAGCGTGTGTGTGTAACGTGCCTGTAAGTGAGTTGAAGCCGATTAGTGTGGTGTAACGTTCCTGTTAGCTGAGTACTTGAGGGTGTGATAACGTGCCCTGTACTGAGCCGTGTGTGTGTAACGTGCTCTGTAGCGAGCGCGTGTTTGTGTAACTATGCCTGTAGCTGAGCCGTGTGTGTGTAACGAAGTGCCACTAGTAGAGCTGAGCGCCGTGTGTTGTAACGTGCCTGATAGCTGAGCCGGGTGTGTGTAACGGCCTGTAATATGCCGTGTGGAGTGAAAATGTGCTCTGTCAGCTGACCGTGTGGCGAGTAACGTCTGCCTGTAGATATGCCGTGTGAGTGTGAGTAACGTGACTGTAGCTAGCCCGTGTGTTTGTAACGGTGCAGTAGCTGAGGCCCGAGTGTGTGTGTAACGTGCCTGAGTCTTGAGCCGAGTGGTGTGTAACGTTAGCCTGTAGCTGAGCCTGTTGTGTGTAACGTGCATGTAAGCTGCGCTTGTGTGGTGATAACCGTGCTTTAGCTGAACTGGTGTGTGGTAACGTTGCCTGCTATGCTTGAGCCATTGTATGGTGTAACGTGCCTGTAGCTGACCGGTGTGTTGTATGCTGCCTGTAGCTGAGCCGTTGTGTGTAACGTTCCTTGTAGCTGAGGCGTGTGTTATGTAACTGCCTGTAGCTGACCGTTTGTAGTGAGTAAACGTGCTTGAATCTGAGCTCGTGTGTGTTAAGTGCCTGTAGCTGAGGCGTGTGTGTGTAACGTGCCTGTAGCTGAGCCGTGTTGTGTAACGTGGCCTGAAGCTGAGCCGGTGTGTGTAAGTGCACCTGTAGCTGGTAGGAGCCTTGTGTGTAGTCAACGTGCCTGTATCAAGAGCCGTGTGTGTGTAAACGTGCCTGTAGCTAAGCCGGTGTTGTGTAACGTGCCTGTAGGCAGAGCCGTGTGTGTGAATGTGCCTGGTATCTGAGGCCGGTGTGGGTGTGACACGTGCCTTTAGCTGAAGCCGTGTGTGTTGTAATGTGCCTGTAGCTGAGCCGTGTGTGTTTGTAGACCGTGCCTTACCTGATGCCGTGTATCTGTTTGTAACGATTGCCTCGTAGCTGAGCCTTGTGTGTGTAATCGTGCCTGTAGCTGAGCCTGTGGTGTGTGGGTAACGTGCCTGAGCTGCAGCCTGTTGTAACGTGCCTGTAGCTGAGTCGCGTGTGTGTAATTGCGCTTGGTTGAGGTGTGTATGTGTGTAATGTCTCACTCCTCCTGTTCCCCTTGGCTTCTCTCTGTTGGGTTCCTCCAGGGATCGGTCCTTCCCTCACTACTCTTCCTACACTCCCCTATCTGCCTCATTGAATTCATGAGGTATGATGTGGCTTATCCAAGTAGCCACTGTGTTTGCTGATGACATTCATATCTACATCTTGGGCCCAGATGTTATCGCTCTGTTCTCTGGGATTCCGGAATGTCTGTCGGCTGTGTCCTACTTCTTCTCTCATGTTCTCAATATGCAGAAAACTAAGTTCATCATCTTTCCTCATCTCACAACACCTCCTCATCTGACCCTAGACGACGCATCCTTCCTAGTCCAGACAGTCAGTAGCCTATTTTACCGACCTTAACCTTGACCTCCTGCCCCTATGCTTCAAACTGCCCCCTCCTGGCGCCTCCACCTGAAAACAGTTCCAAAATCTGTTCTTTTCTTAAGTCTGAGTTGACAAAATTGCTTGTTCATGTCCTCATCATCCACTTCACATATAGCTTGCAAATTTCTTACGAATAACCCTGCTGCCCGTTGTAGAGTGTAAGCTCTTGCGGACAGGGTCCTCTCTCCTTCCATATCAGTGTTATTGTATTGGTCTTATATTATGTACCTGAAACCCTTTGTCCGTGGTGCAGCATTCTGGAATATAATGTCTCTTTCTAAAAATAAGTTACTAAATAATACTACTCTGGAGGCTGTGTGTGTATTGTGTACATAGCAGAGCTGTGTATGTGTAGTGTCCCTGTAATACAACTATGTTTTTCCTTTTCAGTCTCCATCACACACATGGTAATACCCCTACAGCATGAAGTTTAAAAAACAGCCCAAAGATAGCAGAATATTAATGCTGTGCTGGTGTACCTGAGTCATGGGCCCACATGTCATCAAATGTATGTGGGGGGCACATTGGGTCGTTGTTCACATTAAGGCAACTGTGGGACAAATCGCTGGAAAGTATTCTGCTCTCTATGGGCCGCGTAGATGCAGACCAGTCAGTAGGCCCATACTTACCCCTGTCCACCACCAGAAGTGCCCACATGGAGTGTCCTGGTCTACTCACTCCCATTTCCTTTCATGTGGACAGCCGGGTGCACCACTTACCGGGGAGGAGATGGCAGCAGTATGCACTATAATAAAAGCCAAGAATGGCGTGGCAGTGTGACTGAGTTAGGCAAATGTTCCCTGCTGGAAACCCTGGTCCCTGGTATCATGTGGGATGTTACATGGGACATGTACCACCGACATCCACATTCGTACCATCCATGGAAAGAACAAGCACTCCCATCAATACTCTCCATTTATGTCCTGACCCACAACTTTCCAGGTTCTGCTGGTCACATCCAAATGTTGACATCTCTCTCTCTCTATCAGGCTCTTGAGAGAGATCATGGTCCTTGGTCCGCAGAAGGAATGATATATATACCCTTGACACTTTCCTTTGTCCCACAGTACCAAAGATACTGAGATTCAAGCCCCGACCAGGTCTCTGATCTCTAATTACATCAGGATCAGTCTCCAAAGTAACATAGTAAACACTGTTCACTCCCCCCTCCCAGGAGAGCCAATTACTATATGAAGCATGTCGATGTGACAGTCATGCGGTATGTGGGGGGTTTGGTCTCAGCTCGCTGCTTACAGAGTTCCATAGTTCACAAGGTTAAAAAAATAGAAAACCGCATCAAGTTCAACCTATAACCCGACCATGATAATTCAAAGGAAGGTAAAAACCACTGGACACTAATTCGACCATACTAAAAACATTACTTCCTGACTCCAAATCTGGCAATCAGAATAAATCCCTGGATCACGTCTCATCTACCGAATCTAGAGTCCATAACCTGCAGTGTTATATTGGTAAGAAAAAGCGTCCAGGCCCTTTCTGAACTTGTGATGAATCCAACCACTTGTGGCAGCGAGTTCCATAGTGTCACCGCTCTTAAAGTAAAGAATCCGCGTCTATGTTGATGGTGAAACCTTCTTTCCTGTAGATGTAGAGGACGTCCCTTTGTCATGGATACAGGCCGAGGTGTAAAAAGATCATGAGGGATCGCTGTATCGTCCAGTCACATATCTGTACATGGTAATTACATCACCCATTAGCCGTCGATTTCTAAACTGTCTCGCATGTACAATCAACCCATTCCTCTAACCAACTTGGTTCTCCAATCTCTTTATCAGCCTCAGTTCAACCTATATCCTTCTTAATACACAGGTGCCTACAAAACTAAACCACAATATTTACATGTGTGCCGTCACCTATTGATGTTGTATACTGGTAATTATCTGTTTGTCATGAGTACCTCGGCCTCTTTTGAGGCATCACATAATTTTGTTTGCTTTGGCAGCAGCTGCCTGGCATTGGTCACTAAATTTCAGACTACTATCAACCAATATGCGCAAGCCTTTATCAGTAGTAGTTTTCCCCAATAATTCTATTTAGTACATAGTTGTAATTTTTTTTTCCTCAGACGACATGCACGACCTTACATGTATCAACATTAACGCCTTAACTCACCTGGATGTATGGGTGTGTCCTAGTGGCGTTAAGGGGCACTACACGGCCGCCAGGTGTTAGCTGCTAATTTGAGCTGTCGCTTTCCTACCCTTTGTTTAACCATTTAGGTGCTGCAGCAAACATGGCCGCAGTGTCTAAATGAATGAGAAATGGTGCCATGCACCAGTCCTCACTCCAATTGGAGCCCCCGCGGCGAAATCGTGGGGTTCCAATTTGTGAACACGGCAGCTGAAAGCCTTGTGAAGGTTTCCATCACTGCCATGTTTTGGTCTTCACTGCTTCCTGCCACAGGCAGGATGTGGGGAAACCGCCATCTTGGTACACCCTAATGCATTGTCTGCACAATTCATTAGGTTGTATAAATGATAGCACCCCCCCTAGTGGTGAAGTACCCTAGGGGGTCTGAAAGTTTAAGTAAAAAAAAAAGTTTTGAAGTGTAAAGAAATATTAAAAGTACAAATTAAAATAATAAAAAAGTTACACATATTTGGTATCACTGCATCCGAAAAAGTCAGATATATTAAAATATCATGTCATTTATCCTGTATGCTGAACACCGTAGGAAAAAAATTCCTAGTGGAAAAATTGCAGTTTTTTGGTCATTTCAACATACTTCCTAAAAAATTGAGAATTAAATGGTAAAAAACTCAAGTCCATGCAACTGCCATCCTGCAGATTAGAAAATTCAGACGTAGAGCAGCGGCAGTCACAGCAGGATATTGTTAGCTCCCCTTAACACCTTGGGGGACCTCATCCACCCACCGCCATGTTCGGTAGAGCCTTGAGCTCACTAGTTGTGTCCCCCACCTGTAACCATGTATTCCAGTTCAGCCTGGAGACAGTAGATCATAAACACAGGCTGGTGCTGGAGACCAGGGGTTTATTATAATCTATTTGGAAGTTCTAGCAGTGTCACAGGCTCACACTCAAAGACTTCTATGTGCATTCCTCTCGTTTTCTCCTCCTGGCATAGCTCTAGTATTTCATCACAAGAAGCTAAATCAGCCTGACAATCTAAATTTAATGGGAAATATTTCCTATTATTTATTTTAAAGGGCCATAATTTACAGGGTGCCGTACATTTGCAGGGAGTTATATACATAACATGTGTCAAACATGTACAATGGTCACAAAAAAATGATTAAACACTGGTACAGAGTGATAAAGAGACTCATTGACCGAAAAGGCGTACAATTCCATCAAGGGCAGAAGGCGAGACAGGCAGACATGTTTGTAGGGTGGAGTATTGCAGCATGGTTATTGTAGGTCATGAGCTAGATGAAGAAGAGATAAGAAGTTGGTTTTTGAGGCGTAGGAGAAATGGACGAAGAGTCATCATGTGTTGGTGTGTAATGGAGTTCACCAGAGATATGGCGGGAAGATCTTTGGAGACCTGTTGAGGTGTGAGTTGACAAGATGAAAATCAGAAGAAGAAGGTTCCCTATGAGAAGCCAAACATTGAGGAGGAGGGAGGTATCCTAGTGAATAGGGCAGACAGATGTAAGGATCAAGAGGTTATGGAGACGCCCTTGTAGGACATGGTTAGGTAAGCTCGAACTAGAAGATTTTCTGTGGTTCTAATGTCACAGCCATGACGGGAATTTTGCCAAAAGGGAAGGCAGAGGGAGTAATGAGATGATGAGGTGGATACGACGGCAGACGAGGTTGAAGGGGAACAAGGGTACTAGACAGAAGCCCAGAGCAAAGGATGTTACAGCAGTCAAGGCAGGAGAAGACAATGGCAAGGACTAGCATTTTTGCATTATCGAAGATTCAAGGAATTAAGTGTGGATCTTTGAGAGCTATTTTATTAGTGTGAAGCATCCGGCAGAAGTATAGGCTTGAGTATGACTTTTTTTGAAAATAGTTCCAAAGGTTTCCAAAGATAACAGCCATGGACATCAGCATCTGACGTCCATGGCTGTTGTCTTTGGGAACATTGTGTTGGTGAGTTAAAACTGGCTCACTATAAGAGATATCGTTGTAATTTAAATCTGTTTCCTAACCTTTTCAATATTAATACATCAAATGATATAATCCCAAGACATGGACTTGTACGGGACCAGTGACAGACAGTACAATCAATTTACGTTAACTATGTATAAAGAGGATCAAGTTGGCGGGGGGGGTATAGGGAAAGGTGGAAAGACGATGAATTCAGTTTTCTCCACATTCAGTTGTGAGAAGCAGGAGGATATGGACGATAGACAGTCTGAGATCTGGGAGAGCAGAGAGTTAATATCTGGGATGAAGATGTAAAGTTGGGTGTCGTTGGCATACAAGTGTGATGCTGACCCAGGCCAAGAGTGTATATAGAAAAGAGTAGGGAACCCAGTACTAAACCCTGAGGGTGAATGAAGGAGGTGGTGCAAGAGTGAAAGATGCTGAACATACAATCAGTGAGATATGAGAAGATCCAGGAAAGGGCCAAGTCTATGATGCCAAGGGACGAGAGGATTTGTAACAGGAAGGAATGATTGACAGTGTCAAAGGTAGAGGACAGGTCTAGAAGGAGAAGGACAGAGTAGTGGCTTGAAGCTTTAGCAGTTACTAGGTCATTGGTGATGTTGGTTAAGTTGGTTTTGGTAGAGATGGGATCGGAAACTGGATTGCAGTAGGTCAAGAAGAAAGTTGGAGGAGAGATGGGAGGACAATTCAAGATAGACATGCTGTTTAAGGAGTTTTGATGAAGATGAAAGCAGTGAGATGGGACGATACTTGGACAGGAGGGATCTAAAGATATTTTCAAGGATGGATGTGTTGATAGTGTGTTCAAAGTATGAAAGGAAGATGCCAGAGGTTAACAATAGGTTGAAAAGATGAGTGAGAGCCGGGATAACAACAGCACCAAGGTATGGGATGGCAGTGAGTCAAGATTACAGGTAGTGAGGTTGGATTTGGACAGTGGAAAGCTGGTCATTAGCAACAGTGGAGTAACAGGTATGGAGGTGGACGGTGGGGACTGTATAGGTGGGTGGTGGGGATTGTGCAGGTATAAAGGTGGGCTAACCCCTTGTACATCCTCCATAGCCTGCAGTATGTTCAGTAGGTGACATTAGCAGGGTTTTCTAGTCTAGTGTTTCTTTCATAAATATCCTCAGTCAGTGAGTTTAAGGGCTATGCCCTAATTTTTCCTGACCCTAAACTTGCTGTTCAGTTACAGTACTAGGTACCTTTTTGAGACGAGAGGCGTGTGGATGACAATGTTAAGCTACATGTGAGGCTTGGACTCTCTCTAGTCTGCTGCCTTCTTTCCACTCAAAGCTTATGACCATTATCTGATACTTATGGGGAAGTCTAGGAAATCCAACTGTAGTCTAATGCCATGGACCAACCCTAGAAAAATTCTTCTCCACCCATGCCTCATTATATTTCACAAGATCCTGGTCAGACATGACTGCGGATTTGATTTCTTCTTTTCTGGCTCTAAGTCTACATTTCCCTCCTGCTTCTCCAGATGTGGATGGTACTTCTGACCATCATGTAGAGGCCCCTCAGGTAGAGGATGTGGAGTGGACTCTTCAAACTTTGGGGAAATATTTACAATCCATCCCCACAAAGAAGGACTATGAGCAATGTTACTCATTTGGAGGTCAGTTATAAACGAGAGATTTAGCTACTGAAGACTGAGCTGAGATCCAATGATGACAGAGTAGACAAAACAGAAACAAGTATAATAGTTGCACAACCAATATCATTTTATTACTTACAAATGCCATGCTGGTTCCTTTATTTATTGCCTTCTTTAACTGTGTTACCCTTATGCCTGTCACACAAGTATTTTTGACTGATGCCCTATTATACCATGAATAATGTTATATTGCATTATGCTTGATTTATAGGTTATGTTATTTTGTCTCTGTGTGGATAAGTTACATGTGGGTTCTGTAGGCAATGTATTACATTTGGGGTATTGCCGGCTAGAACTCTAATATACAAAACAGGTTATAGAATCTTCATGTGGCTTGGGTTTTCAATGTTTTTAGGGGTTTGTTACCTGTATTTTGTAAGTATTCAAATTATATTGGTTGTGAAACTACTATACTACCCCTCTTTTTCTTTTTGTTTCTATTCATGTAGTCTTGGGCACTTGGTTAGAACCCATTTAATTTAATTAGGTGGTGCCCACCTCCCTTGCTTTAATTCTCACAGTAGACAAGACAGAACACCAAACTGACGACATATCTAAACGGCTCCAAGATCATCCTGCAGCCATTCAATACTTACTTCATAAAGAGGAGGAACAAGCCTCTCATCTTGATGGCATCGAAAATAGATGTCACAATAACATTAGAATAAGAGGTATAAAGTAACCAATTTCCCATAAAGATCTGTTTTCCACTCTTCAAAGACATTATACGATACCAGCTTGCTGCAGTCTCCCCGCACATTCACCATTGAGTTGGACCGAGCTTGTCATTCTCTAGGCCCTCATGCTCCAGAAAGTCAAAGGTCAAGAGACATCATCTGCAGAATATATTATTACCTGGTCGAAAGAGTCCATCATGTCGACTACCAGGGCAAAGGGGACCATGGAGTTTGAAAGGCACCAAATATTCCTCTTCCCTGAGCTGGCCAGACACAACATTTCTATTTGATTTAAAAGTAGGCATCAGGTGATAGACATGCCACTGTTCATTCTGTTGCTTCTCTATTTTTTAAAAATACAACTAATTAAACGTTTTAGTTCATAGGATGTATGGTTTGGGCAACACTATTGATTAGTCTATACTGTCTTGGACTTTGATCGAGTAAGGGTGTATGGTCACCTCTTATTTGCTCTTTTAGAGCATTTTCATTGTATTACATTGGGTATCAGGTTTTCTTCTTTTCCCATATTTTAATCATTGCAAATATTTATGTTCCTATCCAGGCACAGCTTTTTGGAAAAGTGGTGTTAAACATCCTTAAGAATTTTGTAGGCAATGTCCCCATTATTTTGGGAGGAAACTTCAATGTGCCTTTCGAACTGGATTTGGTTTCCTCTTTTGGTAAGTCATCTGTAGTTTTCTCAGTGTCGCAGGGACCTAGCAGACTTTTAGTAGGCCTTCGGTCAGTAGATGCCTGGCGCCTCCTCACATTCATAGAAGTAGACACATTTATGATTCTTAGATGCCAAATCTTGGTGCAGAACAGATAGAAACAGCCAGACCAGTTTAAAAGTGGTGCCCGAGCCTGACTTGTTGTATTGGCACTAGATTGTGTCTACATGGATGACCTTTAGAAGAACAGGTTCATACATTCTGGTGCATTCTACGCTGCCTTAAAGCTATTTAGAACTGGCCTGTCAGCACCAGGATTCATACATATTGCCCTTAGACTCTATTATGTCTCTTTATTCCCACCCATTAATCCAAATTGGGGTTAGAAGCTGAATGTCTTCCTCTTTTTTTAATCAGAAAAGGAATCCGACAGGTTTGTCCCCTATCTCTGCTTCTTTATGTACTTGCTATGGAACTGCTAGCAAATGCATTGAGGTGGGATCCTAAAATTTAGTGAATATCGATAAATTCAGAAGTAGATAAACTGGATTTATATGTGGATAATATTCTAATGTACATTACCTCTCCAATGGCTGTAACATTTCCTTACATCCTTCAAGAATTTAATTTGGGTCTCCTTGCAACTTTAAAGATAACTCTCATAAATATGAAATTTTAAACGTAACTCTCCCACAGGCAGCAATCTCCAGCCTTCGTTGGTACTTTCCCATTTACTAACAACAGCAGCACATTATTTATTTAGGGATTAATATTCCTGCAGATCCTTCCCAGGTTTTCTCCCTAAGTTTTGGTCTCCTCTGTCTCTTTCAAACGATCTTTCTACCTCTTCTAAAACCTCTTTATCCTGGTTTAGCAAAATAACAGCTTTGAAGATGGACATCCTTTTCCGGATTCTATATTTTTTTCAGAAGATACCCTTTCGCCATTCCCAATAGTATTTTCTAAGACTCACCACTTATAAAATCACACTAGGCTTAAATGCTCTGTTCTAGTAAGCAGGAAAGAGGAGAGAGAAGGGGGACTACCTAATTTCCACCTGCCTTAGAAAATTGCATCATCGATCTCTTTCATGGTGGTCAAGTTAAGAGATGGCTTTCTCTTGTATCTCAAACCTCATCCCTTCCTTCCACTTCTCTACTGTGGATTCTGTCCATGCTTAGCGTAAGGGTGTCAAAAAGATCTTTCCTAATGCCCACTCTCCTTCCCTTCAGTGACCATTATTTTCATAAATATAAATATAATCTTTCCTCTAAACCGGGTCTACTTGCTCAGTTTTGGGAATCCAGCTTTCCCAGAATGTAGGACCAGAACTAGTATATGTTTCCAATCTAGGTCCCTTTCAGAGACCATCTGCCATTTCTTGTCTGCAAGTGAAGTTTTTGCTGAACTAACCTTTGCTAAACCCCACAGTGGCAACTAGCTACCATATTCACCAGTTAAATTCCTTCCAGACCATAGGCACTGAAACTCAATTACATAGGCAACTTACTTCTTTTGAAAGGCTCTGTATTCAATCTTCCTATCAGTGTAAAGTAGTTTCCTCAGTCTACGGGATACTGAGGGAGTGGCACGCCAATGAGGTTTCCACATCTTTTTAAGATAAATAGGAATTGGATTTGGGTCATTCCATCTCTCCATCAGACAAGTCTAAGATGTATTCCCTCATGCATAGATCTCTGTTTAAGTGCAGGAAAAGAATTATAAAGTCTTATCAAGATGGTATAGGACATCGGATATACATCAAATTTATCCAGCTACTTCAGATACTTAAAGGAGATGCCAATCCTTGGAAGGATCTTATTTGCATACTTGGTGGGACTGCCCAGACATAACATCTTTTAGGAAGTCTGATTTTCTTTGTATAATAAATTTTAGGGGTCTGTAGTCCAGAGAAAAGTCTTTTGTACCGTATTCCAGGACCTTCCCATTTGGCTAAAAAGGGGCTATAGAGACACTTTCTTACTGCTGCCCGTCAAACGATAGCATCTTATTGGAATCAGAGGGGCTCTCCTCTATTAGGCACATTTTTGGAAATCCTTAACTACATTCAACGAATGGAGGAACCATGGCCATTGGTGATGATCTTAGTTCTAGGTTCTGTACCAACTGGCAGCCGTACATTGGAATCAAGGTATTGCATGAGTTTTGCTCCTGGATAATTTCCCAAAGACTTTAGGCACATGGTTTCATTTCTCTCGATGGAAATGTACTTATTCTTACGATGATGATAGCCTTCTTCCACTCCTATCGCTCCACCTGTTTTTTGCCTTTGTCTCATTTATTGTTGTATATTTTTTTAGTTCAATATAAATGAGTGTACAGGTCTTAATAATTGCCGATAAAGTCTCTAGGAGAAGATTGTGTGTGTAATTATAAATATATTTTATATATATATATATAATATTTTTATATAATATAATATATTAAATATATATACATATATTTATAATTTATAATATAATGTTTGTAATCAACGTTTGATTTATATCTTTGCTATAAGATTTGCTGCATAAAATCCTTAATCTGGGGATATATCCTTATATCTTGTTGTTTCCTTCTCCTTTAATAGAAATGGATTGAGGTAAAAATGATTTATACAACCACCAATTCCAAAAACATTGTAATATGTAAAGCAAACAAGAATGTGATGATTTGGAAATCTCTTATAAACACAACAGAACATAGAACACAGTTCAGAAGGTAAAAGTTAGACATTTATCCATTACATTTGGAAAACATCACTCATTTAGAAAACTGATGGCATCAACACATCTCATAAAAGTTGGGACAAGATGACAAAAGGCTGGAAAAGTAAGTGGCGCTAATGAAACACAGCTGAAAGATCAATGTTCAATAAAGTCCCATGACTATATAAAAAGGTGCATGTTAGAGAGGCATAATACCCTCAAAAGATTATGAGAATCTCGAAATATTATATACACAGGATACAAAGCCAATGCACAATATTATAAGCTCATGACCTACAGGTTTTCAGATGGAACTTCATTAAAAACAGGCAAGAATTGGTCCACAAATTATTGTCTGTGAACACAGTTTGCAGTGCAATCAGCAAATGAAAGTAACTGCTCCATCATGCAGAGAAGAAGCCATGCATCACAATCCTGATTCACCATCGTCTCCTCTGGGCCAAGCTCATTTATCTCATCTTCCTCATTAAATAAATGGCTTATTCTGTGGATCCCTTTTCTCCTCCACTCCTCAAATCGTTTACTGGACATCCCTTGTGAAAGACAGGGATTGGACCACAAAGTTAAGTACTTGGATACCTTGTAGATTGTAAACCTTAGCAGGCGTGGTCCTTTCTCCCTCTAAACCAGTTGTTTATCGTCACCACTGTACTTGTTTGACATTTGTTATGTATGTATGTTATGTTGTTTGTTATGTAACCGCTCTCCTCCAAGTGTAGAGTGCCCTGGAATTAATGGTGCTTTAAATAATAATATTAAGAATTTAATTATGTTTATAACAATTATATTTTTATAACAATAAAAAAAGATCGATTTTTTTTTTCTTTTCAAATTGTCTTTATTTGGACTGGCAAACAGGACATACCTGTAGGTATACAACTTAAGACATCCATAATATATGATAACATACAAAATGTCTCAGAACCGCTAATTCCATACAACTAGAAAAAGCATATAACTTTCATATATATCGATGGTCCTTTTTTCCCTTTTCTTGTAACTTACTTATTGTAATGAAAACTGCTAAGTATAGAAAAATTTACATCCAAGATGCAGTTAAAGAAAAATCATACACAGCAGTGTAATTGATTGCAGAAATTCCTTCCGTCCTTCCTCCCATCCCAACCCCCCTCTCCCACCCCCTGTCCCATCCGGTTCACCCCCCCGCACGCCGTCCACCCCCTCTTTGAGATCCAAAGTATCTGGATCCATTCGTAGTCGCCCCATCGGTTATTCCCCATTAACGGGGTAGTAGTGCCTTCAGGGATGCTAATCATAGATTCGCCAAGACTTACGGCCCTCTTCCTATAGTAGTAACTATTGATCAAACAGGGATGTCAGCCGTCCATTATTGCCTGTTCATCTGGTTGCCGCTCCGAAGATTGCTCCTGGGAGCATAGAGTGAGGGGTTCTGTACCTGCGAGATGTTGTCGTAGCTACCAAGATGTCAATCTAAAGCCGGAATATATTTTTTGTCTAATGTCACCTGGCATGGTCTCTATAAATCCCCCCCAAAGACGGAAAAACTTTCCCACACGTCGTTCTTTATGGTGCATTGCCTCCACCCAATCCATCCTCAGTAAAAAGGTACACTTCTCCATGAACTGTGTGAAGGTCGGGCTTGTGGGTTGCAGCCATGCTTGAAGTATTGTCTTCCTAGCCGAGGCTGACAATAGATGTAGGAGCTGTACCTCCCTGTTGGTATAGGAAATTGTTTCCCCGTCTGCAAAGCCGAACAGAGCCCAGGGTGCAGTCATGTGAAATGAGGGCACCAAGTGTCTTTGTATGTATGCGGCTATGTGCTACCAGTATTGTGCTATCTCAGGGCAGGCCCAAAGACAGTGGTATAAATCTGTCGCTGGGGAGCCGCAACGAAAGCATCCATCCGATGCAAATATTCCCATACGGTGGCCTCTTAGTGGAGTCAGATATGCATTGTGTGCTATTTTGAGATTCATCTCTGCAAACCGTGTAGAGGGGAGGAATTTATGGGCCATAGTCAGAGCAGTTAAAATAAACTTTGGTGTGAATTTTGGGTCAATGATGATCCATCTAGTTAGTTGTGTTGGGGCAACCTCGTAGTCCAAATTTCCCAATAAGAATCTGTAAATCTGTGAAAGGTGTCCCCGTCTAGTCGGAGGTTTCAAGATAGTCCTGTCAAAGTCCGTGTCCCAGTCCGTATCCGTCATTGATCTCAAGACCTCACTACAATAATGGCTTGCCTGCAGGTAATTAAAAAAGGGTATTACTACCTGGGGGAGGGTCGCCTGTAGTTCTCTCAGTGTATATGGTTTACGTGTCTGAGGGTTTATTCAGTCCTCCAGAGTTCTCAGGCCCATTTTGTGCAGGTGTCGGAAGGTACCATGAGGTCTCCTGTTTTGAAATTCGGGGTTATGAATCAGCGATGTAATGAGAACCTAGGCGAAAGTGTCTTAAGAGCCCTCATTTTATGCCAGGCCCTCCATACCGGCATCAGCAACACATTATTACGTATCTCCTGTGGGATCTGGCTGTATTTTAAGTGCACAAAATCAAATAGAGATATATTTGGAAGGAACAGTTTTTCTAGTGAGCTGCTGGTGAACACCTCAGTGTCTTGTTTCCAATCTGCTAAGTACTTACCCAACGCCGCCAGACAATAGTGCCTAATGCTTAGGAACCCCAAGCCCCCATTCGTTTTGGGTTGACAAAGTAGATGCAGAGGTATACGCGCCCTTTTGCTGTGCCAAATAAATGCCCGATATAGGGCATTAATTAATTTTTCATCTTTTTGTCGTAGATAGATTGGTAGCATTTGAAGCAGGTACAACAGCCTTGGAAATTCCACCATTTTTAAAAGGTTAGCTCTACCCATAAAGTTGAGTGTGATGTTTTCCCATGTTTTCAGTGGGTGTGTCGCCGCCGAGATGTATTTCCTTATGTTATCCTGGTAAATCGTCGCCGGATTTCTGGTTAGTGAGATACCTAAATACGTTAATGACGATGTGCACCACCGTATGCTGAATGAGGTTGACCACGTGGGCCTGGTAGGGCCCTTCAAAAGGAGACCCTCACTTTTATCCACATTAATCTTGTATCCCGAGAGGCGCCCCTTATCCCGAACTGTCCCTAGGACATGAGACAAATTTTGTTTTGGTTGGTTATCATCAATAACAAGTCATCTGCATAAGCAGTGAGCTTTAATTGACGATTCCTGTGAGATATACTATAAAAGGGTATCAATTGATAAATTGAACAGGATGGGCGAAAGTGGGCAGCCTTGCTTCACCCCCCTGAAAAGATCCACTGCTGTGGTCGTGCAACCATTTACTATCAATGCGGTGGAACAATTTAAGTGAACAAGATCCAAAAAATTAAGAAAGACGGACACTATCCCCTTTCTCATCAAAGTGGCACTTAGGTAAGGCCAAGAGACCTTATCAAAGGCCTTCTCAGCATCCAGGCTTAGCAGCATGGATACTGGGTGGTCCGGTTCCCGGGCCGCCAACATCGCCGCCGTGGCTACTCTGACATTCCGCACTGAATGACGATTTGCCACAAAACCCGACTGGTATGGGTGTATAATGTGTGGTAGAAACTGTTGAAACCTATTGGCTATGATCTTTGCCAGTAACTTATAGTCCTGCTTTAGCAGTGAGATAGGGCAGTAAGATGTGAGGAGGGCTGGGTCCTTGCCTGGTTTCAGGAGTAGCGTGGTTCTGGAATCAAAGAAGGAGGGCACCTCCTGGGATCGTAGATAGATATCATTAAACAATGTGGTCAAGTAAGAGGTCACCTCAGGTTTTAAAATCTTATAAAAATCGTCCGAGAAGCCGTCTGGACCCGGGGCTTTGCCGCTAGCTGAGGATGTAATAACGCCTCTAACTTCCTCCTCCATGATTTCCTGTTCGAAGGCCAAACATTGCTTTTGTGAGATACCCGGTAGCAGGACCGAGTCCAGAAACGACCTAGTTGCCGATTCATCAAACGGGAGTGCACTACATAGGGTTTCATAGTATGTTATAAATGCTTGTTCAACATCATTAGGGTCTCTGAGTTCAAGTCCTGTCTCCGGGTCCGTCACTGTCGATATAGGTGGTTGTGTCCTCCATCACCTTGTCATTTTGGCTAGGATCGCACTTTGCCTCCCCCCCAACCTATAAAATGTATTTTGTGTCACCCTGGTGTGGCATAGCGCCTGGCCTTGTAAAAAGTTTTCTAATAAGCCTTGGGCGTCCCTAAAGTCGGTCTTCGTCTGTTCAGAGTGGATTGCCGTGTGAGCCGCTTGAGCTCTCTGGAGGTTAGAGTATAGATTCTCAAATTTGGCTTGGTAATCTTTACGTTTCATGCCAACATAGCTTATAATGCTACCTCGCAGCACTGCCTTTGCTGTCAGCCATAGCAGAGGGACATCATCCTCATGTTCTTTATTGTCTGTCAGGTATTGTCTCCACTGGGTGGTTAGATAGTCCCTGAAATCATCCGAGTTTGAGAGATAGGCTGGAAAACGCCATATTCGAGGCTTAGGGCCTGTGTCAGGTCCGCCCAAGGTCAATGTTATAGGGGCATGCTCCGAGATGGCTATAGGGAGTATGTCTGAATCTAGAATGTCTGCGGCCAGTGAGATGGGGGTCATGGCTAAGTCAATACGTGAGAACGTGTCGTGTACTGTTGAGTAATAGGTGTATGTTCTGTCTGTCGGGTTCGTCGCCCTCCAGTGGTCAAAAATCCCCAGTGTGTCAGACAACAAGGACATAGAGGGATGCGTTATCCCGGACTCCAAGTGTGTGTGGGATCTATCTAATCCAGGGCAAGGGGCAAAATTAAAGTCCCCCAACAGTACTAAGTTGGTGTGATCCCTTTGCATAAAAAAAAATCTACGATTTCAGCAGAGAATGTCTCACTTGGGGAGTTTGGGGTATAAAGATTGAAAAACGTGAACACCCTGTTCCTAATCTTTATCCGCAAGTAGAGGAAACGGCCCTCTTGATCTGAATATTGTTCCAGAACCTCCTTCACCAATCCTTTCCTGAAATATATCGCCACTCCACGCGATTTTGTTTTATAGGTGGCCACTATCGGGGGGTCTAGCCACGTGGCACGTATCAGTACATAGTTTCCTGTCTTCCAGTGCGTTTCCTGGAGGCACATTACATCCGCCTTCATCTTTTTAAGGTGTACCAGAACCTTTCTGCGTTTCTCGGGAATATTAAGCCCTGCTACATTCCATTGTCATGGGGGTCGCGGGCGCCGCTGCCTCCGCGGCCGGTCCCCTCCCCACAGGGGATTCGGCGCGGGCATCGCGGTCACCTGCGCCCGCTCACTTACCTGGCCTCGCTCCTGTGCACGCTGCTCCTGTCCGTCCCGGCTGCCGCGCTCGTGCCCGTCCCTTAGCTCGCGCGCGCGACAGCTGGTCTAGATTTAAAGGGCCAGTGTCCCGTTAATTGGTCTGTTGCCAGATGCTGGTCCTATATAAGGGTTACGCCCCCAGCACTCGGTGCCAGATTGTTGGTGTGCGTTTAGTGTGCTAAGAGAGTGTCTAGTGTCCGTATTGATTACCCGTGTACCAGTCCGTTCCGCTACGTTTCCTGACCTTGCCTGTGTGCCGCCTGCCCTGACCGTCTGCCTGTATCTGACTACGAACCTCTGCCGCCTGCCCTGACCTTCTCCCTTTTTCCCGACTACGTCTTGGATTCCGATTCTGGACCTCGCAGTACCCCGGCCGCCATAGCAAGCCAGTCACATCAGGGGTAACGACCTGGTAGCCTCACGCCGCAGCAAGACCATCCCGCTTTGCGGCGGGCTCTGGTGAAAACCGGGGGCTACTTAGACTCCGTTCCCTGGCGTGCTTAGCTATCATCGCTTGCGGTGATCCAGAGGACCCTTACAGTACAATCTGGCCATGGATTCCGCCAGGGTACCTCTGCCTGAACTCTGGGACGTTACGACAGCCGTCGCCCAGCAGAGCCAGCGCATTGACCAGCTCGCGGCCATGATGCAGAACCTTGCGGCCCGTCTACCGCCACCCACGGCTGCTGCCGTTCCCGTCTGCACCTGTTGCTCCTGCAGCCATGGCGCTACCTGCTCCTGCACCGGGACCTTCTCTGCATCTGCCGCTCCTCTCTCGCTATGATGGAGACCCCAAGAAATGCAGAGGCTTCATCAGTCAGTGCTCCATTCACATTGAGATGTTGGGACATCAATTTCCTACTGAGCGGGCTAAAGAGGCCTTCATTATTAGCCTCTTAATTGGCAAACCTCTGGCCTGGGCCACTCCGCTATGGGACCTAGGAGATCCGCTGACGGCTAATCTGCAAGCCTTCCTCCAGGGATTCCGAACTGTCTTCGAGGAACCTGGTCGCACCTCCTCTGCTGCTGCAGCTCTGCTCCGTCAGGGCGATTCCACGGTGGGACAGTACTCGGTGCAGTTCCGCACCTTAGCCTCGGATTTAGACTGGAACAATGGGGCCTTTGGGGGCAACCTTCTGGCAAGGCCTCTCGGGAGCATCAAAGATGAGCTCGCAGGTCGGGACCTTTCCTTCCTCGCTGGACAAATTGATTCGTTGGCCACCCGGATCGATATTCGCTTTGATGAAAGACAAAAAGAACTCCGTCCCCAACGCGAGCTTACTCGAACCCCGCCGGCTACTCGCTAGCTCCTGTCTTTCAACGCCTCCACTTCCTCCACCAACGGTTTATGAGGATGAAACCCATGCAGGTTTGAAAGGGCTCACTTGACCCAGGGGAACGCTCCAGCGTCAACTGAGGCAGTTTTTGTTTCTATTTGTGGCGGTTCCGGCCACTTCAATTCGGGACTGTCCGGTGCGCCCGGAAACTCCCCGCACCTAGGGCTCGCAGGAGAGGCATCCCTGGGTGTCAGTGCGGCCTCTCCCCGTCTGACCATTCCGGTTCTTTGTGGAATTTCGCCGGACAGCTCCTTTCAGGCCACCGCCTTCCTGGCCCTTCGGGGTCCGCTGGTAACTTCATCAGCCACGCGCTGGTGTCCAGTACCGGCTTCCAGTGACCCCCCTGAGAAACCCATGTTTGTCTCCTCTGTCAGTGGCGAATGCCTCAAGGATGCCATTCGGTTCTGCACTGCGCCCCTCACCCTGCAAATCGGGGCGCTACATCAGGAAACAGTGAAACTTCTCGTACTGCCTCGTTCTTCTTCTGAGATTCTTCTGGGCCTCCCCTGGTTACAAGAGCATGCTCCGACCCTAGACTGGAACACAGGCGAGATCCTTCGTTGGGGCCCGGCATGTCACTCACGATGCCTTCTGGCACTCCGCCCAGCTATTCGGTCTGCCTCTGCAAAGCCTACGAAGTCTCTGCCAGGTTTGCCTGCTCCTTACCAGGACTTTTCCGATGTTTTTTCCGAAAGACAGGCCGAAACTCTGCCCCCGCACTGGCCCTTCGATTGCCCTATTGACCTACAACCCGGTACTACTCCTCCCCGAGGCAGAGTTTACCCTCTTTCCATTCAAGAGACAAAGGCGATGTCCGACTATATTCAAGAGAATCTCCGCAAAGGCTTTATACGCAAGTCGTCCTCGCCTGCGGGAGCCGGATTCTTTTTTGTCGAAAAGAAAGAGGGAAAACCCTCCGGCCCTGTATCGATTATCGTGGCCTGAATAAAATAACCGTAAAGAATCGATACCCCCTGCCTTTGATCTCGGAACTATTTGACCGCCTACGTGGCGCAAAAATTTTTTCTAAGTTGGACCTTCGCGGTGCTTACAACCTGATTCGTACCGGAAGGGTGCAAATGGAAAACAGCCTTTACACCCGTGATGGCCACTTCGAATATCTCGTCATGCCATTTGGTCTCTGCAACGCTCCGGCTGTTTTTCAAAACTTCGTTAACGAGATCTTCCGGGATCTTCTATACGTCTGCGTCATAGTTTATTTGGACGACATTCTAATCTATTCTCCAAACCTAGAGACTCACCGTCACCACGTCCGCCAGGTGCTCAGACGTCTCCGGAACCACCGACTTTATGCCAAGCTGGAGAAGTGCCTTTTCGAGCGCACCTCCCTGCCCTTTTTAGGGTACATCGTGTCGGAGCAAGGTCTTCAGATGGACCCTGCCAAACTCTCAGCAGTCCTGCAGTGACCCCGTCCGGTGGGCCTTCGGGCCATCCAGCGGTTTTTAGGCTTTGCCAATTACTACAGGCAATTTATCCCACAGTTCTCCTCTCTGGTGGCTCCGATGGTAGCCCTCACCAAGAAGGGTGCTGATCCCAAGTCATGGCCTCCCGAGGCCCAAGAGGCCTTCAAGCGTCTAAAAGCTGCATTCGCCTCTGCTCCTGTTCTCTCTCGTCCGGACCCTCAGCGCCCTTTTGTCTTAGAGGTCGACGCCTACTCAGTTGGTGCCGGTGCCGTTCTTCTTCAGAAGTCCTCCTCTGGGAGATTGCGGACGTGTGGATTCTTCTCCAAAACGTTCACTACTGCCGAACGCAATTACACAATCGGTGATCGGGAACTTCTAGCTATAAAGTTAGCCCTAGAAGAATGGCGACATTTGCTGGAGGGGGCTCAAAATCCCATAGAGATCTACACTGACCATAAGAATCTTCTATATCTACAATCTGCTCAGCGATTGAACCCGCGTCAAGCCAGGTGGTCACCTTTCTTCGCCCGTTTTAATTTCCTTCTACACTTCTGACCGGCCGAAAAAAATATCAGGGCGGACGCTCTCTCTAGATCCTCGGACACGGTGGGCTCGGAGCCACCCCTGCAGCACATCATCCCTCCGGAACGGCTTCTTTCGGCAGCTCCTGTGGACCTTCAACAGTTACCTCCTGGCAAGGCCTACGTCCGTCCTGCTTTACGGCCTCCAATCCTTAAATGGGGACATTCCTCTCGAACAGCTGGTCATCCTGGGATTCACAAATCCATACAACTGATCTCTAGATACTATTGGTGGCCCACTCTTTCACAGGACGTTAGGGACTTTGTCTTAGCCTGTACCTCCTGTGCCCGTAACAAAGTTCCTCGCCTCAGACCCGCGGGCCTGCTACAGCCTCTCCCAGTGCCAGTGAGACCTTGGTCCCATATTGCTATGGATTTTTTTTACTGACCTGCCGGCCTCATCCGGAAACACGGTCATCTGGGTGGTGGTTGACAGATTCTCTAAAATGGCTAATTTTGTGCCCCTGCCCGGGTTACCCTTGGCACCCCAGTTAGCCCAACTCTTCTTCCACCACATCTTTCGGTTACATGGGCTCCCTTTGCACATCGTCTCTGATAGGGGAGTCCAGTTTGTATCTAAATTCTGGCGTGCTCTGTGTGCTCAGTTACACATTCTGCATACCACCCTCAAACCAACGGGTAGGTGAAGAGTGTCAACCAAGTCTTAGGCACTTATCTGCGACATTTTGTGTCTGGCCGTCAGGATAACTGGTCTGACCTCCTCCCCTGGGCGGAATTCTCCTATAATTCCCTTGACTCTGAGCCGCTCCCTTTTTTATTGTGTTTGGGTTACATCCCCGCCCGCCTCTCCCCTTGGCCACCTCATGTCATGTTCCTGCCGTTGATGCCCAAGTACGGGACATCAAGACACTCTGGCAAGTCACTCATCAGGCCCTTCTTCGTGCCTCCTCCCGCACTAAAGTTCAGGCCGATAGGTACCGGAGACCTTCTCCCGTATGTAAGCCGGGTGATAGAGTTTGGTTATCTGCCAAGTACATTTGCTTCAAGGTGCCCAGTTACAAGTTGGGCCCTAAGTATTTGGACCCTTTTGTGGTACTTCGGCAACTTAACCCGGTCTCCTACAAGCTCCGCTTGCCTCCCACTTTACGGGTCCCGAATGCCTTCCATGTCTCTCTCCTGAAGCCGGTGGTACTGAATCGCTTCTCCCGGGGGTCTGTCTCGCCTTCTCCTGTGGCCAACTCTAATAACATCTTTGAGGTCAAGGAGGTGCTGGCACAGAAGACAGTGAGGGGGAAGTGGTACTTTCTCATTGACTGGAAGGGATTCGGGCCAGAGGAGCGTTCGTGGGAACTTGAGGCCAACCTGTCTCCTGATCTCCTCGCCAAGTTCCAAAAAAAGAGAGGGAGACCTAAGGAGGGGGGGGGGGGGGGTACTGTCACGGGTGTCGCGGGCGCCGCTGCCTCCGCAGCCGGTCTCCTCCCCACAGGGGATTCGGCGCGGGCATCGCGGTCACCCGCGACGCCCCCCGTGCCCTCTGCCCCTGCGCCCGCTCACTTACCTGGCCTCGCTCCTGTGCACGCCGGTCCTGTCTGGCCCGGCTGCCGCGCTCGTGCCCGTCCCTTAGCGCGCGCGCGCACGCGACAGCTGGTCTAGATTTACAGGGCCAGTGTCCCGTTAATTGGTCTGTGGCCGCCTGCCCTGACCTTCTGCCTGTTCCCGACTACGTCTTGGATTCCGATTCTGTACCTCGCAGTACCCCGACCGCCATCGCAAGCCAGTCACGTCAGGGGTAACGACCTGGTAGCCTCACGCCGCAGCAAGACCATCCCGCTTTGCGGCGGGCTCTGGTGAAAACCGGGGGCTACTTAGACTCCGTTCCCTGGTGTGGCTTAGCTATCATCGCTTGCGGTGGTCCAGAGGATCCACCGAACCCTTACATCCATGACACTATTCTTATAGGATGCGACAAGCTATGCTCCGATACAGCCTGCGCGGAGTAACTCATCTGCATCCCTAAAAAGAAGTGACTCACACGGCCCATTTAGTAATGGTCGACGCTCCGGGGCGTCCCAGCCAGAGCCCCAGATGTCATCATATGTGTGAGAGAGACAACGGGTTAGACGCCCGCGGAGGGGAGGAACAGGACAAGACTTCCCATAACAAAACCCCATAACATTTACAATGAAAAGTTGAATTCCAACAATCAGAACAAGTACATGTGCCAACATGACATAATAGGAACCCCACCGTGCCCCTTCATACGTATACCATTACAAGTATTGTAGACATTTGTAAAACAGCAAACCGTATATTGTTCCCCGAAGAGAACCCAAACAAGTCATTTTCAAATAACAGTTACAATGATCATTAAACAGCCCCCGACCTCCCAGCCCCTCTACCCAATGGGATATGGGGACAGTAATCCGGGACCAACCAGTTAGTTAGATATTCATTTCTAACCCCTGAGCTACGTATCATTCTGCTGCCGGCAAGAAATGTCTGGCCGCTTCTTCCGGTGTGTCATAGAACACTTCCCGTCCGTTTTCCTGCACCCACAGTCTGGCCGGGTATAGCAGCTCGATCCGGATGTTATTGTCGTGGAGATGCCTACAGACCCCCTGAAAAGCCTTGCGCTTGAGGGCTACCTGAGTGGAGAAGTCCTGAAATATCAGGATCCTCTCTCCCTTCACTGGACATCCCTAAGCTGCCGGTAGGCCCTGAGGAACTTTTCTTTTATTGTCCAATTATGAAACCTTGCAATAACTGGGCGGGGCCGGCCTCTCTGCTCCCTTCTTACCCCCATTCTATGTACCCTTTCAACCAGTAGTGGCTCTTGCGGGAGCTCTAAATTTAAGGCAGCTGCTAAGGCGATCACACTATCTTAGGCCGGGTGGTCTGGGGGTATTTGTTCTGGGACCCCATTACACCTCAGATTGTTACGCCTCTCCGTGTTTTCCAAATCGTCCAGTTTGGCCTGGAGGGCCTCAATGGTCGTCTGGTGTTGTGTGGCGGTCCCTTCCACTCTGGAGATGTCCGCTTCCATTGAAACAGTTCTGGACTCCAGGTCTGCAATTTTTTGGGAGTTTGCAGTACTCTGAGCCAAAGCTGCGTTTACAGACGCTTGTCTCAGGTCTATCCGTCTGGCGGGGACCGGTAATAGGAGTTGTGAGACTTCTTGCGCTATGGATGGGGAAGACGCCTGCGCTGTCTCGTCTGCGAGGGGGGGGGGGGGCTGGCGATTTGTTGGACATAGCTTTCGCCTTAGGAACAGAGTGAGGTGGCGTTACAGTGGCCCTATTGAGAGTTGGAGAACCCGTTGGCGCCACCGATTTTGACTTATTTTGATGGTGTCGGGATGTCTTAGGGTTGTCTCCCTGGGGCGGGTGTGGGTTTACCGCTGAACATGTAACTCTATTTGGAACAGGATTTGAAGGAATCTGTCCATACTCTGTACGGACTATGTGAGAAAGAGCGCAATTGCAGGCCACATAGACAGTACGCTGGGCGTCTGAGATGACCGTCGACTAACTATGGGCTGCGGGTATGAGAGTCCACCAAAGAGCTTTAGTGGGGGCTAGTACTAGTTTGATGGGTTTACAGGGATCACGGTAGCTGTTAGTTATTACCTGCAGACATAATGAACATGTGGGCTGGTGGGGTATCTCTCGCGCCTAACCTTACATGGCGCAAGCCAGACTAAGAGCCTGTGGGGGGAGGGGGAAACACCAGGCCCAAACCGTAGGCCTACGGTAGGCTTAGAACCGTGAAAGAAAGAAAACAGAGCTCTGATGCCACCTAGAGGAGAAATTGGTTAAGCACAGTATTACAAGCAACCTCTCTACAGTTTTACGTAATATGCAGGTAAACACTATCACGAAAAATCTTGAGAGCAGGCAAGGAGACACTATTCCCTAGGAACAATCTTACCCAAATCTCAGGTGAGGATTAGCTAACTCAGTGTCCGTAATTGTAGTAGGGAAAACAGTTGTTTCCTGAGGTATACGGTAGTAGCCGACCACCGTCAAGGCAGCTTCAGGGTGCCCCCTGTGGGTTGCTGCCGCCCCAGATTGTATGTACAACAGAGTCCTCCTGGAGCTGCACGTAGTAAACAGAACAGTTAGGGGGAAAAAAAAAAGGGGGGGGGTTAAATATTATTCAGAACTGGGATGAAATTGTATTGTCCCCCACACCCACTGTAGACACAGGCAGGGTACTCCTACGGGCCGTCTGGCCTACAGTGGTGTCCTTGTTGCAGAAGGTATAACTATAGGTAGTTAGGCTCCACTGGTGTTGGCCCCCTATAAAAGTAGAGGCCAGCTTGTGGCAAGAGAGTCGCTGCAGTGGCCCCTGTGCCTCCTCCACTTCACCGTTGCCAGCAGAAGTGCCCAGGTTTATGAATCCCCAGCAGGGAGGGGCTGGATGACCGTCCAGGAACGGTAAACTCACTGTGACCTTGGCGAAAATCCCAGTCATCTCCTCCGGTCACCGTGTAGCTCCCAGCCAGTATCCCCTCTAGGGATGCGGGTCTCTTCCACATAGTGCCTGCAGGCCACTCGCGGCGGTCCCAGGGGCTTCAATCAGGCAAGGAAGGCACGGTAGACTTAGGGGTTGTGTGCTCCAATCAGCTCTAATCACGCTGATCCAGCGGCAGCCCTGGCGATGGGGGTCAGGCGATGTTTTCTAGGGCAGGTGCGGATAGCCCTGCAAGGCCGTCCGTCTGCGTCCACTACCCCACACAAAATGGCGCCCGAAGCTGTGTGCGTGGCGGGTAGTGTGTCTGTATGGCAGGAAACCGTACTTTTGGTCTTTAGCGGCCTCGCAGGATCACAGGGCAGCTTCTTCCCTATCCCGAGGGTCAAGGGACCGATAGGTGTCCGCCCAGGCAGGTATGGGGGGCTTTAGTAAGGAGAGTGCAGCCCGGCAGGGCTGTCAGCACACGTCCGCTGCTGTGTACAAGATGGCGCCCAGGGCCGTGGGCGCGGTGGACGCTGTGTCCTGCTACTGGGAAGCCGTGTTGTAATCGGCCGTGTAAGGCTGCGGGTCAGTCTCTCTCTTACCCCGTTCTTCAGGGGGCGTCCGCCCGAGTTGGCACGAGAGCTTCGGAGAGGCGCGGTCCGCCGGTCTGCTGTATTTGCGCTCCGCTGTTTGCAGCTCTCTTCGCTGCTCCGGACCACCGAGGAGAAGAAGTGAGGGACTCCTGTGAACGCCCGATCAGTTCACCGTCATATCAGGTTATCTCCTGGGTATTTTGAGGACGGGCTGTTCGGTAGATTACCAGGTACAAGGCAGCTCAGCAGGAGCCCTGGTAAGACGCGGCCATTCGCGATGCCCCACCCCCGGAAGTCAGATCGATTTTTTTTTTACCATCCTGTTTAATGTTATAGTTTCCCTTAAAGATGAGACAGGTTAGACAAAGGGGTTTGGAGAAAAGATGATGTGCCCCAGGGTAAGTTTAAGACTGATGAAGATTAGCAAGCTAGTATTGTACACACAGTGGGACATCCGCTTTACAACAGACAGCTCTGTAGGAGATATTCCATGTTGTGGTAGAACTCAGCACAGATGTACAGAAAAGTAACCCACCCCCTTCCCCATGGTCCTTTTTGGTGACAGCCATTTCATTTTTTGTGCCAGCTCTAGAGCCAGACATTTTTTTCATTTTCATGTTGACAAAATTATAATGAGGCTTGTTTTATATTTACTTTTTAATTAGACCCTTTAATGTATTGAGAGCCCCCAAAAAATATTTGTGGGATGGAGTGAGGAAGACATTTGCTAAGCAGCTTTACTACTTGTGTCTGCCTAAGGCTTTGTTCACACTTCTATCTTGCAAAGCATTTTTTTGGGGAGGAGGAGGAAAAAAAACAATAAAATCCACTTTTTTTTATTTTTTACTAATTTTTGATGCTTTTTTGCAAATAAAACGCATGGTTACATGCAATTTTTTATGCAATTTTTTTCGCCATCACATAATCTGCATTGTAGATAAAGGGCATACGAAACACATCAGAACACAACATGCAGGGACACATGCATTATGCAATTATTTAGGTCTAGGAAACAAAAAACTTTCAATCTATGGGAAGAAAAATACCACAAACTGTCAGAAAAATGTCACACCTACATAATGATGCATTTTGAAAAAATTGTCCAAGACAAAAAAAACTACAAAGAAACAAAAAATGTTTATAGCGTGTTTAGTATTTCCTTACTGACTGCAAGCTAACATCTCTCCGCTGCCGTTTCTGCCAAAAAAAGATGCATAAAAAAAAGTAACATGTGACTATACCCTAACAGTTTACATGCCACGGTCATGCCAACAGCAGAATCTAAGTGGTTGAATGGACGGAATTGGAGTCATCTTTGATAATATACAACTGGTCCCGCCGCAAATGTCACAGGTCTGGAAGAGGTGTCGTTGGATGACATGCATTGATTTATTAAGACAATATCGAACATGATAGGCTAAAATAAAACATACAATAAATAATTATCTGTATCATCATTGGATTTGCTATATTGGCTCAGCAGCACAATATTACATGGTAGGCTTAGATAGCTCTGTCTCAATTGTCATGGGATTAGATATACAGTACAGGCTTAGTAATAACCACAAGAAGACTGTGACCCTGCTCCTTCAGAGGCTCTGCAGTGCACACAAGCCTGGCCTATACGAACAAAGTGCGGGAATGCTAATCTCAAGATGGCTGCTCTCATGAGCTGTTTGTTAGATGGTTCTCTTACCAACACCATGCTTCCACAGGCTTCTTATTTCGTGCCCAGTTCCATCTCTCCTACTGTAACATAACTTGGTATGCTCTGTGTTGATATCGGAAACAAGTATTTTTTTTCCATTTATCAACTGTCACCTTCCAGAAATATTTACTTTTTTAGTTTTCCATCGATATAGCTGTACGGGGGCTTGTTTTCGCCGAAAGATTTGTAATTTTCGATGAATTTTGGAGTACATTTGGAGTTTTCCATTTCTCAGAGAATGGAAACAAACATAGCAATTCAGACAGTTCTTCTAAATTATCATTTTTTTTCCGTTCACCGTGTGGTACTCTGTTTCCCCGAAAATAAGACATAGTGCATTTTTTTATGTAATTCAGAGTTTGGCTGCTTATGCTGATGTTTGCGATGAAATCACTACAGTATATTGATACATGTTGATGTTTTGTTCAACAATAAATGTGAATTATTGTTCATAGAAAAAAAAGACATCCCCTAAAAATAAGTTTTAGCTCGTCTTTAGGAGCAAAGATTAATATAAGACACTGTCTTATTTTCAGGGAAACAGGGTATACATGATATATTGCCTTTATTCTGTGGGTCATTATGATTAAAGGTTTACCATATGTGTCTAGGTTTCTATAATTTACTGCTTTAATTCAATAAAAATACTTAAAATATTGTTTTGATGTTGCCGTTTTCTGACTCCCATTGTCTTTTTTATCGTTCCATCACAGTAGTCATACAGTGCGGAAAAAAAAGTATTTAGATATCCACCAATTGGGCAAGTTCTCCCACTTAAAAAGATGGTAGACCTCAACTATGAGAGACAAAATGAGAAAACAAATCCAGAAATTCACATTGTCTGATCTGGAAAGAATTTATTGGCAAATTATGTATAATTTGTATGGAAAATAAGTATTTGGTCAATAACAACAGTTCATCTCAATACTTTGTTATATATCCTTTGTTCTCAATAACCGAGGTCACATGTTTTCTGTGTCTTCACAAGGTTGCTGGTATGTTGGCCTATTCCTCCATGCAGATCTCCTCTATAGCAGGGCTGTCATTTGGGCAACACGGACTTTCAACTCCCTCCAAAGTTTTTCTACGGGGTTGAGATCTGGAGACTGGCTAGGCCACTCCAGAACCTTGAAATGCTTCTTATGAAGCCACTCCTTCTTTGTCCTGGCAGTGTGCTTGGAATCATTGTCATGCTGAAAGATCCAGCCACGTTTCATCTTCAATGCCGTTGCTGATGGAAGGAGGTTTCCATTCAAAATCTCATGATACATGTCCCCATTCATTCTTTCATATAGATGGATCAGTCGTCCTGGTCCCTTTGCAGAGAAACAGCCCCAAAGCATGATGTTGCCACCCCCATGCTTCACAGTAGGTATGGTGTTCTTTGGATGCAACTCAGCATTCTCTCTCCTCCAAACATGACGAGTTATGTTTCTACAAAACAGTTCTTCTTTGGTTTCATCTGACCATATGACATTCTCCCAATACTCTTCTGGATCATCCAAATGCTCTCTAGCAAACACTGCAGGATCTGAGACCCTGGTGGCGTAGTGTGTTACTGATGGTAGCCTTTGTTAGGTTGGTCCCAGCTCTCTGCAGGTCATTCATTAGGTCTCCCCGTGTGGTTCTGGGATTTTTGCTCACCGTTCTTGTGATCATTTTGACCCCACGGGGTGAGATCTTGCGTGGAGCCCCAGATCAAGGGAGATTATCAGTGGTCTTGTATGTCTTCCATTTTCTAATTATTGCTCCCACAGTTGATTTCTTCACACCAAGCTGCTTCCCTATTGCAGATTCAGTTTTCCCAGCCGCCTGGTGAAGTGCTACAATTTTGTTTCTAATGTCTTTCTACAGGTCTTCACCATAGTGGACTTTGGAATGTGACTCTTTGAGGTTGTGGACAGGTGTCTTTTATACTGATAACAAGTTCAAACTGTGCCATTACTACAGGTAAGGAGTGGAGGACAGAAGAGCCTCTTAAAGAAGAAGTTACAGGTCTGTGAGAGCCAGAAATCTTTCTTGTTTGCAGGTGACCAAATACTCATAATTCTGGATTTGTTTAATCATTTTGTCTCTCATAGCTGAGGTCTACCTATGATGTCAATTACAGGCCTCTCTCATCTTATTGGGAGAACTTGCACAATTGGTGGCTGACTAAATACTTTTCCCCACTTTATGTGATATAAGGTACATTGAATTTATTTATTATCTTTAACTTTTGGGGCCTGAACTATTGTAAAATAATCAAAATATTCTTCAGCATTTTTCATATTACCGTTTTATGGCACTTGCCATGCAGTTGCAGTAACATCAGATTAATTAATAGGGTTGATACAATCATGACGAACTATTTTTTTTTTTACCACCATGGCTTTTCTCCTGTGTGAGTTTTTTGATGTTGAACAAGAGATGATTTGTGAGCAAAACAATTACCACAATGTGAACATGAAAATGGCTTCTCACCTGAGTGAGTTCTTTGATGTTGAACAAGATATGATTTCACAGCAAAACATTTGCCACATTCTGAACATGAAAATGGCTTCTCTCCTGTGTGAGTTTTTTCATGTTTATCAAGATTTGTTTTCCCAGTAAAACATTTTCCACAATCTGAACATGAAAATGGCTTCTCTCCTGTGTGAATTCTTTTATGTTGAACAAGATGTGATTTCACAGTAAAACATTTGCCACATTTTGAACATGAAAATGGCTTCTCTCCTGTGTGAGTTCTGTCATGTTTATCAAGATATGATTTCACACTAAAACCTTTGCCACATTTAAACATAAAAATGGCTTCTCTCCTGTGTGAGTTCTTTCATGTTGAACAAGAGTTGATTTCATAGTAAAACATTTGCCACATTCTGAACATGAAAATGGCTTCTCTCCTGTGTGAGTTCTTTCATGATCAAGATGGTGTGATCTCACATTAAAACATTTGCCACATACTGAACATGAAAATGGCTTCTCTCCTGTGTGAGTTCTTTCATGTGTATCAAGACTTGATTTTTTAGTAAAACATTTGCCACATTCTGAACATGAAAATGGTTTTTCTCCTGTATGAGTTCTTTCATTTTAAACAAGAGTTGATTTCTGAGTAAAACATTTGCCACATTCTGAGCATGAAAATGGCTTCTCTCCTGTGTGAGTTCTTTCATGTGTTTTAAGACTTGATTTCAAGGTAAAACATTTGCCACATTCTGAACATGAAAATGGCTTCTCTCCTGTGTGAGTTCTTTCATGTCTATCAAGCAGTGATTTCATATTAAAACATTTATCACATTCTGAACATGAAAAGGTCTTCTCTCCTGTGTGAGTTCTTTCGTGCTTCTCAAGACTTGATTTAAAATTAAAACATTTGCCACATTCTGAACATGAAAATGGCTTCTCTCCTGTGTGAGTTCTTTCATGCTTGACAAGAATTGTTTTGTTCCTAAAACGTTTTCCACATTCTGAACATGAAAAGGGATACTCTCCTGTGTGAGTTCTTTCATGTTGAATAAGATGTGATTTCTGACTCAAACATTTTCCACATTCTAAACCTGAAAATGGTTTCTCCCCTGTGTGACATCTTTGATGATACTTAAGTCTTGATTTGAAAGCAAAACATTTGCCACATTCTGAACATGAAAATAGCTTCTCTCCTGTGTGACACTGATGTTCAACACTCCTTACGTGACTTTTATTTTGCTCAACAGTCTGTGGTGAATCAGAATATAGGACCTGCTTAAAAGAATCAATTAACAAATCTTTGGAGAGAAGCGCTGAGTGTATGTCTGGATAAATAGCATGCTCTTCATATGTATCTTGTGTGAGGCCACCATCATTTGCTTTAAGTGACAAATTCCTATGTCTGTCTGAGCTCCTGGTACAGTCACCTGCCAAGAATAAAAAAAGGTTGATTGTTTTTGATAAATCTAACCTTAAAAGATGATATTTTATAACATTTCTTTATAAGAACATCCATACAAAATGCAAGTAAAGGCCAGTGGTGTCAATACTGATTACACATTTAGGCCGTGTTCACACGGCTTATTTCGGCGCGGATTGGCACCCTACTGTGCACCGGATTTGCGCTTCAGTACGGCGCCAATCCGTCGCAGTCATTACGGTAATCCACTGATCTCATAGAGAACCATGGATTCCGTCGCTCCTCCCTGCTCGGCGAATCCGCCGGGCGGGGAGAAAGTGACATGCACATTATCCAGACGCAATACGCGCCGTGGATAATGGAAGTCTATGGGGCCAGCGGGCCGCGCCCCCGCACCTTATTCAAGCCGGAATTGTGAGCGCAATCCGGCTCGCATTCCGGCTTGAATAAGCCGTGTGAACCGGGCCTAACAGTAGGGCTTTGAGCAAGGACCAATAGATTGTGATGTTAGGCCAATGGGCTTTTCTTTTGTGGTTTTACACCTCTGTGTTGAGGCCATTATCTACATAGGTTCATCTAGAAGTGAGTCTGTTACCACTTCCCGATGAAGAATTATAAAGTGGGCTGTGAGTCAGTGCTACTTGGTGGTGTATGGCTCACACTGCCAGACAGCTACATGCTATCCAGCAGATACATGTGATTTTCTGGATTTGTTTCCTCATTTTGTCTCTCATAGTTGAGGTCTACCTATGATGCAAATTACAGGCCTCTCTCATCTTTTTAAGTGGGAGAACTTGCACAATTGGTGGTTGACTAAATACATTTTCCCCACTGTAACTGAGCAGTTAAGATTGCAAGATGAAGGAAGTAAGGGCTCTTCAGGAAGAAGGCAGGGACAGTTTATTACCATTCCATCCTTCCTGATTGTTGTATATACAGTGCTCGATGAGTGCTGTGTATACAGTATAGCTTGAAGCTCTCTTACAAGCCCAGGCATTCATGACATCTCTGGAGCTGGTGGCTACAGATGCTGCTGTGTCTAAATATGTGGACAGATTAGGGGGCTGAACTTCCCATGTACCTGAGGCTATCTTCTAAAAAGAATAAAACCTCACATATTATGAAAAAGGCAGAAAAAATTATTAGAACAACTAATAAAAAGTATTATAGTGTTCAAACCCTGATCTACTACAAAAAATTACAATGAGCCTGGTCAGAGAGAGGGTAAATGGTCCAGACAGGAACTGGTTAAAAAACACATGTATTTAGCCATGTCTATTACCTGGAGATATGAGGTGTTGTTCATCCTCCATCTTGACACTGACATACAGATCCTCTATTTTGACAACCTTGTGTGGATCCTCCATCATGACATCTCTGTACTGATCCTTATGTTCTTCTATAGACTCCCACTCCTCCATGGAGAAATAGACAGCGACGTCCTGACACCTAATAGGAACCTGACACACAAAATGATACAGTCATCACCCAGAGCCCTCCAGTGGTGTTACTGTATAATATCCCAGCATTCCCAGCAGCATCACCTCTCCAGTCAGCAGCTCAGTGATCTTCTTGGTGAGTTCTAGGATCTTCTGCTCATTGATTTCTCCTTGTACCAGGCAGTGAGGTGGAGAACCTATGATTGAGCTCAGGGTTCTTCCCCATCCTTCAAACACCTGGTCTGGAGAGCAATCACTAGAGGTCTTCTTCACTACTGTGTAATCCTGTTTATGGAGAGATACATTGATAAATATCACTACAAACATTTCCAGAGCCCCCTCCCCTCTCCAGTCATATCATCTGTTATTACCATAGATAAGAATGATGTAATGTGACATCATCAGAACCCCCTCCCCAGTCATATCATCTGTTATAACCATAGATAAGAATGATGTAATGTGACATCAGAGCCCCCTCACCTCTCCAGTCATATCATCTGTTATTACCATAGATAAGAATGATGTAATGTGACATCATCAGAATCTCTCCCCTCTCCTGTCATATCATCTGTTATTACCATAGATAAGAATGGTGTAATGTGACATCATCAGAATCTCTCCCCTCTCCAGTCATTTCATCTCTTATTATCATAGATAAAAATGATGTAATGTGACATCATCAGAGACATCTACCCTCTCCAGTCAATTCATCTGATATTACCATACATAAGAATGATGCAATGTGACATTAGAGCCCCCTCCCCTCTCCAGTCATATCATCTGTTATTACCATAGTTAAGAATGATGCAATGTGACATCATCAGAGCCCTCTCCCCTCTCCAGTCATATCATCTGTTATTACCATAGATAAGAATGATGTAATGTGACATCATCAGAGCCCCCTCCCCTCTCCAGTCATATCATCTGTTATTACCATAGCGACCAATAATGAAATGTGACATCATCAGAGCCCCCTCCCCTCTTCAGTCATATCATCTGTTATTACCATAGATAAGAATGATGTAATGTGACATCATCAGAGCCCCTTCCCCTCTCAGGTCATATCATCTGCTATTACCATAGATAAGAATGATGTAATGTGACATCATCAGAGCCCCCTCCCCTCTCCAGTCATATCATCTGTTATTACCATAGATAAGAATGATGTAATGTTACATCATCAGAATCTCTTACCTCTCCAGTAATCTGGAAGATAATCTCTAAAGTGAGATTTAATATACTCTCCACCAACTTGTCCTTGTCTCTATTCATCTTGGCAAATCAGGAAAATTATCTTATATAGACAATATCAATAGAGATGATCCTATATTGTAGAGACCTGAATGAAAAGAACATGAAATGATGTAAAAACCACACAAATACCTTGTATATGAAGCTTCTCCATGTTTGAGGTCAAAGTAGTGTCACAGAGCATTGTATCCTCACACGAGTGCTCCCCCATCACTGGCCACAGCGGGGTTACCAGTATGTATGGCCTGTGACTGCTGTAGACCATCACAAGCTCTAGTGGTCACATGACGTATATACTGGCTTTACCACCAATACCAATGTTGTTGTTGTACAATCTAACTAGAGACTGAAGGACTTTATTGTCACGAACCAAGAGTTTTACTTGTTCAGTCCTGCTCTCTGACTTTTAAGGTTGAGTGTTCATTTCAAAAAGGCCCAAATTAAATGTCGGAAAACCAGTTTAACTTTTAATTGGAGCGGAACAAAGAAATACATTTTTTTTTACATTAGGTATGCCATTTCTCATGCATTTTTAGCGACCCACTAAACACACCTAGTGTGTTGTTCATAAAGATGCTCCATACAATTATTATTATTATTTTAGATGTCCATTGATTCCAGGGCGCTGTACATTCAACGGGGGTTTATATGCATAACATAGGTCAAACAAGTACAATTTTGATGATAAATGACTAACAACTGGTATAGAAGGAGAGATGTAGGATATTGTAGTGGCAGCAGGGTTATTGTAGGTTACAGGCTTCTGAAGATGTGGATTTTCAGTTTGCTTTTGAGGCTTGTGAAAGTGGAGGAGAGTCTTGTGTGTTGGGGCAGGGGGTTCTAGAGTATGGGGGAAGCACGGGAGAAGTCTTAGTGGTAGTTTATGAGGCGCTGACATGGGGAGAGCAGAAGAGAAGGTCCTAGAAGCAGCATAGAGGTATCTAGAGATTAAGGCAGAGATGTATGGAGGAGAGAGGTTATGGAGAGCCTTTTAGGTCATGATTAGTAACTTGAACTGGATGCACTGGGCAATGGGTAGCCAGTGTATGGATTGGCAGAGGGGAGAGGCAGCTAAGACAGGCAGCAGAGTTGAAGATAGTTTGGAGCAGGGCTGTGGAGTCGGAGTCGGTGCCTATTCTGCAGGGGTCGGAGTCCTCATAAAATGGACCGACTCCCAAAATATATAATTAAAGAGCAAGAGGAATTGGGTCCGGCCAGTGCTACTTCTCCCATATCTAAAGCCTCATCACATGAGAAGTGTAATTGATGACATGGAGCAGGCAAAGCGCTGCCCCAGGGGAAAAGATTCTGCTCCTATGGCAAACACATTTCAGCAAAATTTTTCACCTGCTTTCAAAGAAGTAGAAGAGTTCAACCATTCATCAAACTGACTGTGGCTGAGGCAATTCCTTTACACCCTGACATGGTGAGAGATGTTGCCCCTTTGGTCACTGCTTTGCCCCCAACCCAAGTTAGTATAGAGAGGCCGTTCCCTAGCCTGGAAATAATGAGATCAGATGTGAGGAACTGATGGAGACAATACTGTTTCTCAGAACAAATTTAGAGACTCCACAAATGTTCCTGCAGTGTTTTGCATATTAACAATTCTTTTTTGTCCTACAGTCATATCCAATAAATATATTTTCTACTGACAAGCAAAATGGTAACACTGTTTTGAACCTGTGACGTTCAGGCTCCATATCTCACTATCCACTACATCTTTGTACATGAGGCTACTGGAATTTTATATACAGTCATCTTACCTATCTTATACATAAATTTGATTTGCAAGTATTTAGCATCAGCTTAGTTCTGCAGATTCCTGTCCTGTAACTGCATTGTTACTGTTTTGCTCCTAAAAATCAAAATGTTAATTTTTATTATTTTGTTAGTATTTGGTAAATTCACCTTTTGGCTTTCAGCACTGCCTGAATCCTTCTGGGCTCTGGATCAGATTCAAACATGTCTTGACCAAAATCTGATCCCAAGTCTCTTCTACACATTCCCACTGTTGGTGCAGACTGGACTTAGATACAAATACAGCTTTTTCTTCAACTGTACCCACAAGTGTTCAAAAGATACAAACATTGTTGCTCTTTTGCTTGTCAGTGTGTGTTCTACCTATATAGCTTGACTATTGTATCATAAGGTGATAAAAAGCGGATGTTACCATTTTACTAAAGTCATCACTTAAACATGCGCCATGTATGAGGGAGTCAGAGTCAGGAGTTGGAGGTTTGGGAAATTGAGAAGTCGGAGTCGGGGCTTTAGCTTTCCGAATCCACAGCCCTGGTTTGAAGTGGAGCAAACATGGTGCTAGATGGGAGGCCACAGAGAAAGATATTGTGGGAGTCTAGGTGGGAGATGACAAGGGCATGGACTATCATTTATGTAGTATCGAAGTTAAAGGGGATTTGCCAAGAGGCCAGTTACTTACCTCCATCAGCACGGGAGCAGGACATATACAAATCATGCTGAGTCATGAAGCTGCAGGGGAGAGAGGGATGGCGGCCGTTAGTACCCCGAGTGAGGAGTGGGGAAATCCAGGGGGAGCATATCAAAAACTTAGTGAAATAATAACAGTTTCAACATGGATTCTCAATACAGCAACGACAGCCTCAGGACAGCAACTTGACAGGAGACCTTATTCTGCTAAGATGCTAATGTAATGTAAAAAATCACGGAGCTGTAATGAGAGGTGAGACACAAAAGCGGAGGAGACAGGAGCTGAATAAGGGATCTGTTGTGACATGTACAACTGAAATAAAAAAACTATACTTGTGGATTCTATATACAAAGAGAACACCTATTTCTTACACAGCAGCTTGAAAGCTTCTTCATGTTCCCTGTGTCATCAGATAAAGAGGTATCTAATCACTCTACAACTAGTTTATTCCTGTATACAAAAGAAAATTAAAATAAGCGAAGAAGAGGGAGTGAAAGAAGTTTTGCTGTTGGAGATACGATGATAGAAAAAATCAATTGTAACCCTTTATGGCTTGTTCTGTATGAGCTACCCAATTAGTGTATAATTCGTGCCTGAATGGAAAAAGCAAACAACACATACACACAGGTTTATGTCTGAATGATTACTGAAGTTTTTATTTCCAATGTATTGAGGTTATAAAACTTTTTTTCTGGCTACCATCACCAGATATCATAAATTAGGTTGTTTTCAATTAGTGTCATACAAAGTATTGAAGAAACATAAAACTTGTCCATGTATACCAATTAGTCTTATCTCCAAAAAGCGGCTTAGTAGACAAGATAACGAAACTGTACTTCTTTCATGAAACTAGACATTGTTTTCAAGGCGTCCACAGTGAGATATTTATTAGACATTTATGTCTTTCTTAAGTGGCTCACTGAGATAGAAGAAACTAGACATTTTCTTTCTTTCTTTAGGGGCCCCAATAGAGATAAGAAAGATTCGTAATGTTGACATTCCAAGTTTATTAGGAGATATATCTCATCTATAAACTTCTAATTATTGTAGCTCATATGCTTTTATATAAGTGAATACACAAATGGAAGGGAGATACAAGATGGAGGATAAAAAAACAAGAGGATAATTCCTAACAATGACCACAGTCAGTAAATGACCAGTGTGCAATAATATATAGCAGATTCAATGATTCATCAATGTTACCAGATGAGGACAAGGGAGTGGGGTATGATGTTTGTGAACAGAAGGAGAGATAGCAAGTGACAAAATATAAAACTTTAGGCCTCTATACACAGCAGGGGACGAAGACAGACAACAAAGCTATTACATCACAGAGAGGCATGCTATTAAAATATATCAACAGAAATACAGTGGATCTAAATTATGCCAAAGGGAATGCTGGGCTTTTTGTCCCACAGAGAAGCATAGTTGTAAGTGAAAGAAGGAGAGATGGTCAAATGAAAGAAGACATTCCATAGAGATTCCATAATGCTACATTCTGGTGTTAATTCTGCAGCACACTTTATGTAATCACAATTCATGGAATCACATGAATGACCACGGTCAGTGAATCAGAGGGAGACCAATTTATCAAAAGTGTTTCTGTTGTCCATAGTAACTGACCAAAGCTCATAGAAACCGATCAGAGCTCAGCTTTCATTTTAAACTGAGAAGTAAAAACTGAGCTCTGATTGGTTTCTATGGGCAACAGACAGCATTTGATAAATTAGGCCACGTGTGATTTTTTCAACACTTAAAGGGGATTTGCCGAGAGATAGATTCTTACCCCTCTCTTGTTAGCACAGGCAGAATGTCAACAAATCACTCTTGAAGTATGAAGGCTGCAGGGGATCGGACGACGGGAGGGGGAGTGAGAGTGAGGAATCCAAGGGAGCGTCTCAAAACTTAAGTGAAATAATAAACAGTACAAAAGTGGATTCACAATACAGCAAGACAGCCTCAGACTGCACTGTCAGGAGCCTTATCTGCTAAGATGCTAATGTAATGTAAAAAAATCACGGCAGCTGAAAGAGAGAGAGACACATACAAGCGGAGAGCTACAGAGCTGCATAAGAGATCTTGTTGACATGTACACTGAAATAAAAAAACTATAATTGTGGATTCGATATACAATAGAGAACAACCTAATCTACACAGCAGCTTGAAAGCTTTGTCATGTTCCCTGTATCATGATAAAGCAGGATCTAATCACTCTGACAACTGTTTATTTCTTGTATACAAAAGAAAAACATATTGCTACCCGGGTGCCTTAAAAACTTCTTGCAGCTCAGTCTATCATCAGATAAGAAGCTCTCTCTGCGCAAGCCCGTCAGCTCTTGTCAGGCCGTATCTAATAAGACTCTTTTGAAGTAACACCAAGGGCATGTAAGGAAGGCTGTAGCATCTCTCAGACTGCAATTTTTGTAATACACATTATATTTAGAAAAGATGATTTAAAAACCATTTGGAGGATCCACGTCAAATTACATCGTGCAAAAAACCCCTTTAAAGCTACTTTTTATATTGGGGTCATTAGTGTCAAACGCCAATGTCCATGCAGACCGGCGGAGGATCGTCTTGCTGTTGCTACCGGGGAAAGAGCCTAAAGCTCAGGCCCAGGTCACTGACCTATGAGATTAATACCAGGCCACTGCCTTCAGAGAAAATCCACAGTATCCAGCAAAACATCATATCCCCAAGCAATATCCATTCTGCTCCCTCTCTCACGTCCTCTAGTCTGTTTTCAACACTTGACCCAATGACATCTTCTCTGGTCTGCTCACCCCTCTACTTGCTTCACGCACTCCCCATGCTGCTGACCCCATTCCCTCCCATCGTGTCCAGTCCCTTTCTCCCGCTGTCATCTGCACCTGGCTGCACTCTTCAACCTCTTTCTTTCCACTAGGATCTCTCCATCCTCCTTTCAACAAGCCATCATTTACTAAAAAAGCTCACTGTGGTCCCTGCGCTGCTAATTACCAAGCGGTCTCTAACCTGCCCTTCATCTCTTAAACTTATCAGATTATATGGTCCACTCTCACTAATCTGCTATCTCTTTGCTAATCTCTTCATAAATAACCATCTACAATCAGGTATTCCGCAGACTTTATACTCCGGCATTTAGCATAAAGTTAAATCGATCACCTCACGCTAAATCTCAGGGCAACTACTCTTTCTTGCTTCTACTGGATGTCTGTGCAGCGTTTGACACTGTAAACCAGCAACTTCTCCACAGGATGCTCAGCACCATTGGTCTCAAGGACAGTGCTCTCTCTTGCTTCTTATCCTAGCTCTCTGACTGCTCATTAGCAGGTTCTACCTCTTCTCCTCTTCATCTTGCTGTTGGGGTCCTCAAGGATCAGTTCTAATTCTTCTCTTTGTATTCCACACAGCCCCCATTGGGGTTATACTAGATTCCAATAAGTCCTTCACTCCCTATAATCAATCCCTTACCCGTTCTTATCAACTGCACCGCAAGAACATCTCCAGAATCCCCCCTTTTCTCAATGTGAAAACAATTCAAACTCTTATTGTTGCTCTCATACTTTTTTGTCTTGATTACTGTAACTCCCTGCTTATCTGTCTCCCTCGCTGTAAACTCTCCTCTCTCCAATCTGTCCTGTACGATCAGGCACACTAACAACCCCCAGAGTTTTAAGTGCAACCTAAGGGTATGTTCACATGTTTATTCGGGGCGTCAGTTGCGGCCACGCACTTTCGGTCTGGACGTGTTCGGTGAGTCGCGCTGATCGGCGCGTACTCCCGTGGCACGGGGGGTCCAGCAGCCACATAGACTGTCATTGCTCGCGGTACGACATGGCACTTATCTCCCTGCGCATACAATACCATCATATTGTACCTGCAGGGAGAGGAGGAGTAATCCATAGGTCGACATATGAGACAATGGATTACCATTAATGATTGGGGCGCATTTCGCTCGTATTAGAGCACAAATACGCGGCGAAATACGTGGTGAAATGCGCCCAAAAATAAGCCGTGTGGACATACCCTTAGGCTATGTTCACACGGCTTAAAATTGGACATATTTCAGTCAGTATTTACGTCGCAGAGTGCGCATATTACGGGCTGGAATACGTTCAAGTCATTAATGGTAATCCACTGTTCTCATAGAGAGAAAACTATGGATTACGTTTTCCTCTCCCTGCTCGGTGAATACGCTGCCGGGGGAGATAATGTGACATGTGAATTACAGCGGCGTTACTATGAACCTCTAGTAATGCGATTAGTCTACTGGGCGGCGAGTGCCGCCCCCCGCTCACGGCGTAATTTACACCCCTATCATTTAAGCCGTCTGGTGATACCTAGCCCCTAAGAATTATTTTCTTTTAGGCAGATCTACCAAGATTCGTAATGGCTAATCCTTTACTTTCAGCCGCACACATTTCTGGCCTTTCCTGCACTTATCTGTATATAGATGTTCTGTATACTGGCAGCTTCATACACTTTTATGAAAAATCCCCTGTATTTATGCAACATGTCCGGACCATTATGTGAACCAAGCTCTTCTCACCTTTCCTCTTCCCCATACACCCTGATAGATTGCTAGCTCTACCTGTTGAGCCGGAACCTCCCACACATTGTGTTTCATTGTTGTAGTGTTATTACTATGTAATGTTCTGGTTTGTCTGTACTCTTATCCTCTACATTGTAGAGCAGCTGCAGGAATATTGTTGCCGCCATATAAGGATTTTTAATAATAAGGGCCTGGATCAGCCATAGCCACCAATCCCAGATATTACAGTGACCGGAGAACCCACATGACCAGAATCACCTCCATATCATGGCAGTCTGTAACATTAACCAGATGCCATGATGGACAAGTATAGTGTCATGTAATAAGGGTTAATAGTAACCGTGACAAACGACATACCGTACCTCCTCTGCTGAGCTGGACTGCATGTGTACTGCCAGGACCTGGGGGGAGTCATGTGGACTGCTGTGTGCTGCCACAGGACCTGTGATCGAGTCCACATGGAGGGAGGAGTCATGTGGACGGCACTGTGTGCTGCAAGGACCGTGTGATGATGTCACATGGAGGGAGGAGTCATGTGACTGCTGTGTACTGCCAGGACCTGGGAGGAGTCAGGCAGGCAAATGAGCAACTACTGTTGCTTAGTGCATGTAGCTAAGTCATTTCTGTGTAGCTGAGCCGTGTGTGTGTGTAATGTGCCTGTAGCTGACTGAGCGTGGACGGGTGCGTGTGTGTGTAACGTGCCTGTAGCTGAAGCCGTCAAGTGTGTGTGTGTGTAATTGTGCTGTAGCTGAGAGTGTTGTGTGTGTGTAATGTGGCCTGTAGTGAAGCCGTGTGTTTGTGTAACGTTCCTTTAGCTGAGCCGTTTTGTGTGTGTAACGTGCCTGTGGCTGAAGCCGTTGTGTGTGTAACGTGGCCTTGTAGCCGAGCCGTGTGTGTTGTACAACGTGCCTGTAGCTGAGCCGTGTGTGTGTAATGTGCCTGTAGCTGAGCCGATGTGTGTGTTAATATGCCTGTAGATGAGCCGGTGTGTGTGTAACGTGCGTGTAGCTGAGACGTGTGTGGTTACGTGCCTGTAGTGAGCCGGGGTTGGGTGTGTAATGTGCCTGTAGGCTGAGCCGTGTGTGTGTATTGTGCATGTAGCTGGGTGAGCCAGTTGTTGTGTTGTAACGTGACTGTAGCGGTATGAGCCGTGTGTGTGAAACGTGGCCTGTAGCTGAGCCGGTGTGTGTAACGTGCCTGTAGCTGAGCCGTGTGTGTGTAACGTGCCTGTTGCTGAGCCGTGTGTGTGAGGGAGTGAGTTGGTGTAACGTGCATGTAAGCTTTGGTAGCAGTGTGTGGTGTAACGTGCCTTTGGCTGAGCCGTGATTGTGTGTGTGTAACGTGCCTGTGCTTAGCGTTGTGTGTGTGTAACGTGCCTGTGGCTGAGCCGTGTGTGGGAAAACCTGAGTGTGCTGAGCCGTGTGTGTGTAATGTGCCTCGTAGTGAGCCGGGTGTGTGTGTAACGCGCCTGTAGCTGAGCCGTGTGTGTGTAACGCGCCTGTAGCTGAGCCAAGTGTGTGTAACAAGCCTGTAGCTGAGCCGTGTGTGTGTAACGTGCCTGTAGCTGAGCTGTGTGTGTATGTGCTGTAGCTGACGCGTGTGTGTGTAATGTGCCTGTTGCTGTGCTCGTGTAATGTGTGTGTAATGTGCCTGTAGCTGTGCCGGTGTGTGAATGTAACGTGCCTGTAGCTGAGCCGTGTGTGAGTGTAACGAGCCTGTAGCTGGTGCAGGTGTGTGTTAATTGCCTGTTTCTGAGCCGCGTGTGTGTAAAGTGCCTGTAGCTGAGCCGTCGTGTGTGTAATGGTGCATGTAGCTCTGAGCCGTGTGTGTGTTGTAACGTGCCTGTAGCTGAGCCGTTGTGATGTGTAACGTGATGTAGCTGTGACGCGTGTGTGTATCGTGCCTGTAGCTGAGGCGTGGTGTAAGTGCCTGTAGTGAGCGGTGTGTTTGTAACGTCGCCTGTAGCTGTGCCGTGTGTGTGTAAACTTGCGTGTAGCTGAGCGCTGTGTGTGTAACGTGCGTGTAGCTGAGCCGCGTGTGTGATAACGTGCCTGTGGCTGGAGCCGTGTGTGTGTAATGTGCTGTAGCTGAGGCCGCGTGTGTGTGTATACGTGCCTTGTAGCTGAGCTGCGTAGTGTGTGTAAAGTGCACTGTAGCTGTGCCGTGGTGTGTTGTTGTAACGTGGCTGTAGCTGAGCCGTGGTGTGTAACGCTGCATGTAGCTGAGCCGTACGTGAGTGTAAACGTGCTGTAGCTGAGCAGCGTTGTGTGTAAAGTGCCTGTAGCTGAGCCGCGTGTGTGTACCGTGCGTGTAGCTGAGCCGGTGGTCGCGTGTGTGTTAAAACGTGCCTGTAGCTGAGCCGCGTGTGTGTTAACTGTGCCTGTGTCTGAGCCGTGTGTGTGTAACGTGCCTGTAGCTGAGAGTGTTGTGGTGTAAAGTGCCTGTCCTGTAGATGGCACGTTGTGTGTTGTAAACGTGCCTGTAGCTGAGCCGTGTGTGTATAGTGACTGTAGCTGAGCCGTGTGTGTAAAGTGACCCGGTAGCTGAGCAGTGTGTGTGTAACGTGCCTGTGGCTGAGCCGTGTGTGTGTAATGTGCATGTGGCTGAGCCGAGTGTGTGTTGTGTAAAGTGCCCTGTGGTGAAGCCCGATTGTGTGTGTGTATCGTGCCTGTAGCTGAGCCGCGTGTGTGTGTATAAGGCCTGTAGCTGAAGCCGCTGTGTGTGTAACGTGCCTGTAGCTGAGCCGCGTGTGTGTAACGTGCCTGTAGCTGAGCAGCGGTGTGTGTAACGTGCCTGTAGCTGTGCGTGTGCTGTGTAACGTGCCTAGTAGCTAACTGAAGCCGTGTGTGGTGTAACGTGCCTGTAGATGAGCCGGTGTGTGAGTAATGTGCCTGTAGCTGAGCCGTATGTAAACATGTCTGGAGCTGAGCCGTGTGTTGTGTAACATGCTGTGAGCTGAGACGGTGTGTGTAACGACTTGCTCTGTAGCGAGCCGTGTGGTAAGTGCCTGGTAGATGAGCCATGGTGGTGTGTAACGTGGCCTGTAGCTGAGCCCGTGTGTTGTAACGTGCCTGTAGCTGAGCCGTGTGTGTTATGATGACATGTAGCTGAGCGGGTGTGCTGTAATCGTGCTAGAAGCTGAGCCGTGTGTGTAACGTTGCCTGTAGCTGGAGCAGTGTGTGTTGTGCTGTAGCTGAGCTGTGGTGTTGTAATGTGACTGTAGGCTGAGCTGTGTGTGTAATGTGCCTGATAGCTGAGCTGGGAGTGTGTGTAATGTTGCCTGTAGCTGAGCTGTGTGTGTGTAATGTTATGCCTGTAGCGAGCCGTGCTGTGTCGTGTCGTAACGCGCCTGTAGTGTGCCGCGTGTGTGTACCGTGCCTGTAGCTGAGCCGTGGTTGTGGTGTACGTGCCTGTAGCTGAGCCGTGTTGGTGTGTTCGTAACGTGCCTGGTAGCTGAGCCGCGTGTGTGTAACGTGCTGTAGCTGGCCGCGTGTGTGAACGTGCCTGTGGCCTGACCGGTGTGTGTAATGTGCGTGTGGCTGAGCCGTGTGTGTGTGTAAGTGCCTTGTGGCTTGATGCCGGGTGTTGTGTAATGTTTCTGTAGCTGAGCCGCGGTGTGTTGTAAGAGCGTGTAGCTGGAGCGCGTGTGTGTAGCGTGCACCTGTTCAGCTGAGACCGCGTTTGTTAAATGTGCGATGTAGCTGAGCCGTAGTGTGTGTGTAACGGTGTCTGTAGCTGGCCGTGTTGTGTAACGTCGCCTTGTAGCTGAGCCGTCTGTGTGCTGTGTACGTTGCCTGTAGCTGAGCCGTATGTGTGGTGTAACGTTGCCTGTAGCTGAAGCCGTGTGTGTGTGTAACGTGCGTGTAGCTGACCGCCCGTGTGTGTGTGTAATGTGTACCTGTATAGCTGAGCCCTGGTGTGTGTGTAAGTGCTGTAGCTGAGCCGTGTGTGTGTAACGTGCTGTAGCTGACGCCGTGTGTGTGTAATGTGCCTGTAGCTGGCCGTGTGTGTAACCGTGCCTGTAGCTGAAGCCGTGTGTGTGTAATGTGCGCGTAGCTGAGCCGTGTGTGTAATGTCTGTAGACTGATCCGTGGTATGTGTGTAACGTTGCCTGTTAGCTGAGCCTTGTGTGTGTAAACGTGCCTGTAGCTGAAGCGTGTTGTGTAACGTGCGGTTTGTAGCTGTGCAGATCTTGTGTGATGTAACGTTGCTGTAGCCTGAGCAGTGTGTGTAATTGTGTTCTGTTAAGTGAGCCGTGTGTGTGTAACGTGCTGTAGCTGGAGCCGGGATGTGTGTGTAAACGTCCTGTAGTGGAGCCGGTGTGATGTAACGTGCATGTAGCTGAGCCGTGTGTGTGTAATGTTGCTGTAGCTGAGCCGTGTGTGTGTAACGTGCTGTAGGGGAGCGGTGTGTGTGTAATGTGCCTGTAGATGAGCCGTGTGTGTGTAATGTGCCTGTAGCTCGAGACCGTGTGTGTGTTAATGTGGCCTGTAGCGAGCCGTGTGTAACGTGCCTGTAGTGATCCGTGTGTGTGTAACCGTGGTGTAGCTGAGCCGTTGTGTAAAGTACCTGTAGCTGCGAGCCGTGTGTGTAAAACGTGCCTGTAGCTGAGCCGTGTGTGTGTAATGTGCCTGTAGCTGAGTCGGTGTGTAATGTGCCTGTAGCTGTGCCGTGTGGTGTGTACCGTGCTGTAGCTGAGCAGTGTGTGTGTAAGTGTGGGTGCGCTGGTGTGTGTAAGCTGAGCCGTGTGTGTGTAATGTGCCTTGTAGTAGCGTGTGTGTTGTAATGTGCCTGTAGCTGAGCCGTGTGTGTGTAACGTGCCTGTAGTGGGCCGTGTGTGTAATGTGCCTGGTAGCTGAGCCGATGTGTCGTGTGTAACATGCGTGGAGCTGTAGCCGTGTGTGTTGGTAATGTGCCTGTAGCTGAGCCGGCTGTGTGTTGTATCGTGACGTTGTAGCTGAGCCGTTGTGTGTGTAACGTGCTGTAGCCTGAGCCGTGTGTGTTGTAAGCAGTGCCTGTAGCTGAGCAGTGGGATGTGTGTGTACGTTGCCTGTAGCTGAGCCGTGTGTGAGTAACATGCGAGTTCCTCAGGCGTGTGTGTGTAACGTGAAAAAAGTTGAGCCCTGTAAGTGTAATCAGGCTTTAGTTGGATCTACAGCATCAGACTCGCTTTTGTTGGTCAGGATGTGGGTGGTTCTATAGCAGTTATTGGCATATCAGCTCTGCTAGTGTCATGGTTGTTTTTTCTGTAGACTCACTTGTTCACGAATAGAGTTTGTCTGGAGAAACACTCAACACTACGATACTTCCTCCTAAAGAAAAACAAAGAAGGATTGGGGGGTAGAATTGGCCATTTTCCGCTTGCACAATCTGCTGTTCGGCCCAACTACATTCTGAACTTCTTACATGGTTTAGGAAGTTAAAGCTGGGTCTGTTTTGAATATCAAAAATTCAACTCTTCCTCCTACTACTTTGTAGGTGGACGGGGTTTGGTGACAAATCTTATCTCTCCAATTTTGTGACCAGACATTTAATAAATTTTAACTCTCTCCTAGTCCTGGCCCTCAACACACATATTTGGTAATCCTGCTTATCCTGAAGGTTTCCACAAATCTTTATGTTCCTTGCCTAGGTCCCTTCAAACTACTTTAAAACTCTTCCAACCTCTTTCCTCCCTGGCCACAGATGCCTCATCTAGTGGGGACTGATTTACTTATAGGGAACTAGTTAGCTTCTATAACTCCATTTCCTGGACAAGATTCAGAGACAACTGACCTTCTTTGGGTCTCTCTGTCTGCAGAAATCCCTTCCGGTGAGGACAGTGTGGTCTATGGAGAATTGTTAACTCAAGCAACAGCAAGTTTTGTTCCCTCCTTTCAGAGGAAATTGGAGTCAGATTTGGAACATCCATTATCTACTAATGATTGGGAAAAATGTTTACTCTTACTCATAAAGGGCGACATGTATCAACGGGGCTGCACCAGATATTTGGTGTCTTTACGGCCCAATATGAGGCGCAGCCCGTTCATACATTTTCAAATCCCCCGCACGCCACTGATTTGAACTTTTTTATGTATTATATTTTTAAAAACTTTGTTTTTAACACTTAACCCCCCTAGGGTGCTTGAGTATTAGAGGGTTAAATCACTTGTCCTAGATACAGTTGTACTTCACTGCTCAAAAAATAAAGGGAACACTTAAACAATACAATGTACCTCCAAGTCACTCACACTTCTGTGAAATCAACCGGTCCAGCTATGAATCAACACTGATGGTGACTCAATTTCTCCTGCTGTTCTGCAAATGGAACAGACAATAGGTAAAAATGATCGGCAAATAGTAAGACAACCCCTATGAAGGAGTGGTGCTGCAGGTGGTGACCACTGACCATTTCTCTGTTCTCATCCTTTTTGGCTGTTGTTTTGGTCACTAGTCCATTTTGTCATTGCTCTCACCCCTAGAAGTAGCATGAGGTGGTGTCTACAACCCACAGAAGTTGCTCAGGCAGTGCAGCTCATCCAGGATGCACATCAATGTGAGCTTTGGCAAAAAGGTTATCTGTGTCTGTCAGCACAGTGTCTAGAATTATAAAAATTATAATTATAAAATTATAATTTTTCCTCTGAGCACCAGCAACGTGGCACAAACATGTCTATGATGAAGCTACAGCTCAGGAAATTATATCAGGAACTCAATTACCTAATGAATTTCTACATGTCTCTCATCAAGAATTTAAAACAAGGGACTATGAATGTCTCCGTAAAAAATTGACATCACATCAATCACATTGCAGCACTCTGACTGAGTACTATAAAAATAATCGTATACCACGAGGATCACAATGCAATTTACGTCCTACACTATTCCAAGAGGATCCGGAATTCCAATCCAAGTTTGAAGGAATATTAAATAAATGTTCTTTTAACATTATGTTACTTAATGTTGAATTTTTACAGAAATCAATGTCTGAATTGGGTGATAAGATAAAATGTATAGAGGAACAGCTTTCGGCAATATCATCTGGTGATGAATGGCATGGCACTAAAGAAAGAATCGATAAGATGATAGATGACCAGAAAAAATACATTGAAGCTAATAAACATAAAAAGTTTTTGAGGGATTTGGAAGATTATGCTACAAGTGGCAATGGGAGAAGTTGCAGAATTATAATGACCACTATAGATATTCTCCACATGAGATGGTCTCATCTTCGGATAGTGACCATTCTAATTCCTCTTATAGGGACCGTGTTTTTTTAGGTCAAGGACAAGGCCAGAACAGAGGAAAACAAAGAAACCGACGAGGCGCGGGGGTAGGAAGATATCCAACATGTCCGAGCCTGCAGACTCGTTCCCAGGTAATCAAGACACATTAGTGGTAATATTTCAAAGACCAGTTTATCACCTGCAGAGGTTTCACTTCTGCAGAAAGGTCTTTCTTTTAGCCCTACATGTCCCCTCAATACATTTCTACTGGAACAGGAAATGCAGAGATTTTTTTTGTGCTATACGTTTGAAGGCACAATTTCATGTGTAAAATATTGAATAGTGAGTGAGAATAATTATCATTTTAAAATTTCTTAATTAGACTAAAAGGAAATATATGCCCTT